>CAJQUN010000009.1:0-74734 GCA_907163345.1 Haberlea rhodopensis
GGTTGACTTTCTCTTGAAAATTGTTTTTGAAGACTTATCTAACAATTCAGATGTTGTGGATACGTGTAAGTCGAAAATAACAAGGGATAACCAAAACTCACATTCATTTGGTAATTGATGTCGATATATTGTGAGCATGTGATTGAGTATCGTGCATATTTATGATGGAAGTACATGTGTTGTGAAATTTTTTGATAGGGTGATGGTAGTATGTTGGGACCAAGAGATGAAGTGTTGACATTTGAATAGAAATGTATACGTGTTGATCGATTGTTGATGGTTGCTCGAGTTATGTTGCAATCGATACTTTATTTCTTGATGAATACGCTTCCATTGATTTTCATAGAATTCAAGATTGGGTCATATTGACATTATTACTAGATATGGAAAAGTTTCTGTTGAAGTGTTATGTGGTGTGCGGTATAAAGCATAAGTGGTTGACATGACAATGAGATGATATTTATAATGGACTCTGATGTGATTAGCAAGTCGTTTGACCTTAAAGGATTGTTTTGATTCGTTAGCATCGAGATTTGTTAACACCTTAGTCGTTGTGGGATAATTTCTCCACTTACGAGGCCAGTGCAAGATAGATGTTCTCACAGTTGGTGTTTCATTTATGATGTCTACATAAATCAATGTTGTATAGTGGAGTAGAGTTGAATGGTATGCATGTCACGGTGCGTATTTGTGTGCAAAGGTAAGAATTCTATGATTGATCAAACTGTAATATACAGATAGCACCCGTGAAGGTGTTGTATGGACGATGGCGTAAGTCATTCTTATTTCCGAAAGATATGGACAATCAGTTAAGAGTGGACCAGATTGGTACGAGAAGTGGAGAACCGTAAAATGGATCAGATGAAAATTAAAGGCTGCTCAGGACAGACATGTCTTGTGAATGTTAATGTAATGATAAAGTATTCTAATAACATTCTTTAAGAGTGTTATATGTTTTGGTAGATCGTTCAACTTGCCTGGAGAGATTAGGTTTGAAACTTGCATGAGATGACAGTTATCGCCAGATATATATGAGTCTGTATGATGTGTTACATCGTATTGGTACATTGGCATATCGTTTGGCATTGTCACTCTCAGTGACTGGTATGCATGTTTATCTACCATTGAACTTATATGGGAATATAGATATGTTGTATGTGGAATGACTTGGTAGAATCATGGATAAAGCAGACTGTCAGTTGCAAAGCAAAGTGATACTGATGATAACGATTCAGTGGTATAAACGAGATGTCGAGGAGGCAACATGGGAAACTGAATAGCGATTGAGACAACTCTATCCTGAATTGTTAGTGGTATGTATATTGATTTATGTGGTTATCTCATTGATGCGTATATTCGATTTCGGGTTGAAATCCTATATGTTAGGGAGAAATGTGATATCCCATGTTAATCTGATATTTAAATACAATATGAAATAATTAAGCAACATGTTAAGGACTACATGGGTGTGTAAGTTAAGCTACAATGATACAGAATGGTGAATGTGATTTATTGGTAATTATGTTGGGAAGACTTAATTGTAAATGAAGAAATTGGAAGGATTCAATTGCAATTTAAGGGAGGGTCAAATATATGAAGGGATTACACTTTGAGGACTTAGGTTCAAATGGGTGATATAAATCCCCAAATCTGATTGATAAAATCAGATAACGATTAAACCAAACACCCAAATTTCTTCTCTTCCAATTCTGATTATTCTGGACAAATTTCTCTTCAATTCTTGGTTAATAGTTGGAAGAACTCCTTGAGTAAGTAAACTACACCTCAATATTTGTGATGTGTTGTGACGATTATGGTTATAGCTGTATTTTGCTATCTTAAATTGTATTAATGAAGAAAAGAGTTGAGATATAGTATATTATTGTTTTGTGGTGGAATTATATGAAGTATGGATTGAGATATGTGTTGGTAGAGGTGGAAAAGGTTGAAAAGGATGAAAAATAGCGAATTTTTGAAGTACAGGGTCGGGCGATCGATCGGTACGTTGAGCCGATCGATCGAGCAAAGCCTGTCTTGGGTGATTGATCGAGTGAGATGGTTGATCGATCGAGCGAGGGTTGGCGATCGATCGGCCATTGTTACCGATCGATCGGCCGGTGCAAAATAAGCTTTTTTCTATTTTGTATGATTTTCGATTTATGGCAATGAATATAGGTGTTATACTATACTTTGTCAGATGAAATATGATTATGAATGTTGTTGATAGATATTGAATTAGCAGAAAGCTAATATCTAATCTATGTGTAGAGCCGTCACATACCACAGGACGACGAGCAGGGTAAAGAGTTATTGCTGGTGATAGCTCTATCGTTGTTTGGATATCGTCAGGTATGTGGGACGTACAAACACATTTTATATCATACATGTATTATGATTTGTGGATGTGAAGTGAATACCAACACGTTAGGCGTGATGAGATTTTTACATTGGGCGTGCAGTAATAGAATATCTAAGACTCTTATATGGAGTTGAAATGCCATATACATTGGCTACTAATAGATGGGATCTTATTGAGTGTAATAGCATTGCTATATGTGCTACTCATATAAGGAGTAATGATATTATACGCAAGCCAATGTGAATTGTTGACGACCTGTATTCACTTGAATGAGATTGGAATGTGATTGAGATAATGATCGGAATATGATTAAGATGAGATTGTGACATAGTCATGACATATGCATTTAATATAATTGAGAAATTATATTATGATTTGAGTAATTGTACATGAACGACCCAAAGAACACGAGATATGACTGAAAGACGTGGAGTATTTATAACTACTGTGTTTATAGATACTTGTTTCGTATGGTTTGTTGATATTTGTTATATATCTCGGTTGTGTTTATGGTTTTGTGGGTTTTTTCTCTAGGGATTTTGGGCGAGAGAAGCGAGGATTGTGGGTCCATTTTGATGCCCTGATGATGATAGAATAGTCGATTAGAGAAACTGAGAAGACATGTCTATTTTGAATTGTATATTAGTTATGATATGTAATGAATGAATGAATACAACTGGTTGTAAAATGAATCGACTTAACTCTATAGTACATATTATAATATGTTTATATTGTATGATAATGGTTTAAGACAGTGATTGTCTTACACTGCTTCCTGACATTATCTTGTGATACTTTGATGAATTTTACAATAGACATGGATAGTACACACTTAGGAAGCTCACGGGAAAGAGAGAATCTCGATCTTTCCTAGACAGAACTTCAAGATTCCAACGAAAATTGGTGGGGTCACAATGGTCCATCTTAAATACCGATTTTCGTAGACAGAACCTCCTTAGTCAATACGTATGCGCATATCACACCAAAGTTCCACCACAACAAAAGGACCCAGGCTCTGACACCACTTGTTGGGAATTTGACCCTGATTCACCCCCATGATCTGCACCTTTTATGAGAAAAGATAGCAAAATGAGAAATAATAACACGAGGATTTAACATGAAAAACTCTCAAATCTGGACAAAAACCATCAGAACCAGAGAAGAAAAATACATTATACGAAAAATTATTACAACCACACAATTTTTCTTCTCACTCGAAACAACACACAAAGCTTTCCCAATAGCCACACTTTATAACTCACACATCACTCCTTACAAGAAAAACACCTAATAAAATCTTTTATGATGTGGAAGATCAGTCACAGTTGCAACCACAAAGCATACTAAGAACTTTATAAGATTCTAAAACAAGAGAGGAATTTATCTTAAGCCAAAAGTTGGTAGACAAACTATTCATTGGTGCACTTAAAACTGAAGTATCAGGCCTCATTTTCTAGCAAAATTCTTGGCCATTTTTCTACAATTTCTCAACTTGGGATGAAGAAGACCAACTTCAACAGACTGGTGAGTCTTCGTGATCACGAAATTTTGATATTATAATTGGAAATACAAATGAGCCTAGTTGATGGTTCGAATAAATTGGGTTAATGCCAAAATCCGGATTGAATGCATTTAACTAGTTATCGAAACATGTTATTTAGACTGATTTATATCCTAAAAATAAATTATAATTTTACCGCAAGATATAATTTTTGATAAAGATGCAAACACTCAATTTCATATTTGATATTAGATCCAAATTCATATAGTCTATTTTCATGAGTTGCAAATTTGTACAAGTACTAGTAGATAATGTTGGGTAGTAACAATTGCATCTATCATTGGATCAGTCACAATATGATAGGCATGCTCTAAAGTTTAAAGAGTTAGTTGTACTATTACCATAAGCTATTGTGTTTGATAATCGAACAAGTTTTCAATCCTATATCTTTGATATTCATAGTTTTATAAATCACGTTTTTGAATGACAGTTTAGTTGTTTTAATTAATGCTAGAAAACAATTGGACATGTATGAGCTCGTGTATGGAAATTTAGTTAGTCACAATTCAACTAGTTGATTTAGCATGAGCTGAAGGTTAAGCAATGTCAGGGACTGAGCCACCCTTGGGCTAGGGTAGGCTCCAGTCTCATGCAATATTGTGAAAGAAAAATTTTGTTAGTGTTAACTTTCAGAAATTTTATTTAGCACAATCCTCTAAATCGTGGTAGCCCTCTAGAGCTACCTAATCCGGTCAGCCCCATGTAATATTGATCCATGTCTCCACCCTTGATGTGGTACTTTACGTATTCAAGCACGACTCAATTTGCAAGCATCCTAATCATAACTAACTCTCATACATTAAAGATTCATTCATTTTAGCGTTATATCAATATATAATGTCGGATTTGAAAAGATTCCAGTTCGTTCCCCGGCTTTGATATGTCCGGAACCGTAGTTGGAAAACATGATCAAGCCTCGAGATTCAAAATCGGAGATGATGTCTATGGAAACATTCAAGACTCCAATGCAAAAGGGAAGATGAAACAACTTGGATCCCTAGCACAATTTATGGTTGGTGGAGTGGTTTCCAAGAAGGGGTTCGTTTTTATAGTTTATGGGCCTGGAGGAGTTGGGAGTTTCCAGTTCAATTGGCAAAGCATGTGTATAACACTTGTTTGGTTGGTTCAACTACTAGTGGTGGGAAAGTGGATTTTGTCAAGGGTGTGGGGGTCATGGTGCTTGTCAGACCGGGTTAACCGGATCCGGTCCGAGACCAAACAGGTTGAATTCGGTTCGGAATCGGAATCGGTTAACCAGGTTCCGAACCGGACTCCGAACTAGGGTAATCCCGGATCGGAGTGGTTCCGTTGGGATCGGAATCTCCGGTTACATTTTACAAATAAAAATTATTTTTTGTAAATTCGTGTGGCCATCAGGCTGCTGCCCAACAACTATTTTAATAAAAAAATTATTTTTTAAAGAAATTTTTTTTACCTATAAATACCCAATTAATCAACACCAAATTAATCCAACTTCCAAGCAACTTTCTTACTATCTCTTTCTCATCCAATATCATCTAATTCCATACAATTTTATTCTCACAATTTTATTATCAATTTGTTATTATCTTATTATTATTAGTTTTATTTGAGATGAATTATTTTCATTATTACGATTACACCTTCTTCTACTAGTGGCCGTGCACCCTCAAATCCACATATAGTATAAGAAAATTATAATTATTCTGCTTACTTCGATGATGTGCATGATATTTTCGAAGAAGTGGAACAATTTGCAGAATCCGGTGCAAATTAAAATCCAGTGCAAGACAGGTCATCCGCAACTACCACCGTTGTGATTCGCCTGAGTAACCGTCCTAAACGAAGCAAGGTTTGGGGTCATTTCGATGAGATTACAAAATCTGGTACGAATGTATCTGTTGTTGTTTGTGATATATAAAACCACTTAAAATTATAAAACAGACGGTTCTGCTGGAGGTACCGAAACTTTTAAGAAACATTTAGTTAAGAAACATAATTTAGATGAGGTTATTCTATAACCGACAGGTAGGGAACTAGGACAATATCAAATTAATTCTCAAACTGCCACTAATTTTATTTTATTATCTACAATAAACCGTAAGGCACTAGTTCGCTTTGTTATTTGATGTGAACTTCCTTTTTTGTTATCTGAACACGACAGCTTGTTGAATTTGCTTCTGATATCCAACTTGATTTTAAACATATTTCTAGACACGTTTTGCGAAAAACTTGTAAGGAGGTGTTTGTTGATTATCATAAATCTTTAATTGATTATCTTTCTTCTCTAAACTGCAAAGTTAGTTTAACAACTGGTATTTGGATAAACATCAAACAAATTTCATTTCTTCTTGTTAATTATCATTGGATTGATGATAATTGGTGCTCGCAGAAATGAATTTTGTCACTTCATGAAATACATTCTTCACATACTGGTATATTAGTTGCTAAATATATGTTAACGTTTGTAGATATGGAATTACATAAATTTTCGATTACACTCGACAATGCAGCAAATAATACAATGGCAATGCGTGATCTAAATTACAATTAAAACCAATACTTGATGGTGTTTTTTTCATTTTAGATGTCGATGTGACTAGAAATAGACACATCTAGTGTGTTTAATTGCCTACGATTTGGTATATTATTGATAGATTATTTGATATATCTGCTGCCTAATTGTATTATTGTTTGAATATAGGTAGGAACGAAGAAAAGGAGTTAGCAACAATGAATTAAGATCAAGGAGTGGACTAAAGATCAAGAGGAGTCCGGGAGAAAATAAAAGACTTGATATATTTCCTTCCTAATGGGGTTCTAACTCTCATTCTCACTATAATTCTAACTCTTATTCCTACTAGAATTCTAACTCTTATTCTTACAAGGATTCTAACTCCTTCATTCTCCTCCTATAAATACCCTACAACATCTAGACCTTACATACACATTCTCTTAGACTAAAAATCAGATTTTAGATTTAGTTTTTACTTTCAATCATAGTTTTGGAGGCAGCTAGGAAGATCGAAGCGAAGTCGGGCGTGACAACCTCGACAAGTGGAGATCCTAATAGTTTGTCTAGTTTGTTTTTATGTTTTCTAGAGTAAATTTTTATTGTTTTTTTTAAAGGAAGCCAATACCTTGGGTTTATTAATCTTGGGGAGATCTTTGTTTTTAATTATCAATTTTGATTGAATATCAATGTTTTTCTTGGTTTTATTGATATGATTTGTGTTTGATTATTTGATCGACTATCTAATAACTTGCATGTACTTTATTGCTAATTAGATATCGAATAAGAGATTGTTTGAATAATCTAATTAAAGAAGCGACTAAGACTATATTTTCTGATGTTGAATTTATTAAGTTCTTAGGAAAAATAATTGACTAAATTAATATAAACATCTGGTATTTGTATTATTTAGATTCACCACTTGTTAGTTTTGATCATTGAATTAATCTTAACTGCTATTGTTTTGGTTAATTTTTTGATAAGTGTTGAACTGAGAACTGATTTCTATTCGACTAGGAATAAGGTGAGGGATGAATTGAATTTCCAATTGATTATTGTTCAAATAAATGAAATAGATTATAATATCCAATGCAGAGTCAACCGATACCAAGAATCGTTTTCAATAGACTAATAACTTTGCTTTTAATTCCTTTAGTTATAATTCAATCTTCACAACCCTATTTTTATTTTATTGTTTTGTTTTTATTTTTGTTAACACAAAGATTCACACCTCCTCGTGGGATCGATCATTACTCACGCTACTACATTTTTGTTATCAATCTTGAGATTGAGTAGGGTTCATTTGGACGTACATGACAAACGCTACCAAATTTTTACGCCATTGTCGGGGAGGAGTTATATATTGTTGTGTTAATTTTTATTATTATTTGTTACTTCTAGTGTTACTCTGGTTTGTGCGTGCTTATAGGTAAACTTATGAAAACATCGAACACTAAGGAGCAACGAGATACCATGGCGAACTATCGGTGTCTAAATGAATTGGCCTTTCTTGTGCAACAATTTGGTGTAGGAAATGGACAAAGTACACAGATCTGTGGGATAAACACATATAATCCAAGTTGGAGTGATCATCCAAATCTCAGCTATGACACTCAATGGATGAACCTGCCTCCACCTTACATGAAGTCCAAACTACCGTCATACTTGTGCTATTACAGTCATGGCAACAACAACCTCAATTCCCTACCACTGGTGAGTCTTTGGAGGATATTATTACAGATTTTACTAATAGCACTGTACAGTTTCAACAGAAATTCAGGGCTAGCATTCAGAATTTGGGCACTCAAGTGGAACAACTAACAAGATCAATCAATGGGGTAGCAGCACGAATATCGAGCAATATACTCTCCCAAACGATGGAGAAACCAAGGGAGACCATGATTGCAGTCGCTTCAAGGATTGATGAAGAGGAATCGCGCAAGAAAGAGGTACTGACGCCACCAAAGCTAGAAGATGAGACAGGTGGGCCACTAGAAGAAAAAGAGCCTGCACACCCTGCAACTCCGGAAGGTACGTTTTAAATGATTACTATGTTAAATATCTAGAAGAATCATGTGTTGTGGAAGAAGGACCAGAGAAAGAATATTGTGATGAAATTGATCTATGGGGCGATTTTTTTGACGACAACCCAAAGAAAATCCCCATTACATGCAATGATCCATATCTGTTTACTATCTCATGCACAATTGGAAACAATAAAATTGATAAGACCATGCTAGACTTAGGAGCATCAATTAATGTTATGCCTTATTCAATTTATACTTCATTAGAACTAGGACCTTTGAAAAAAGCTGAAATTGTTATTCAATTAGCAAATAAATCTGTTGTGTGCCCTAGTGAATACTTGAGGATGTTCTAGTGAAAGTTGATAATTTGGTACTTCATGCTGACTTCTAGATAATTGACATGGAAAATAATTATAAGAGCAACCATATTCTGTTACGGAGACCATTTTTTAAAATTCAAATTGCATGATAGATGTAAGTTGTGGTGCTTTCACTATGGAGTTTGATGGTGAGGTAGCTAAATTCAATATTCATGATCCCATTCATTCTACTGCTACTGCTTACACTGTTGGCATCACACATAGTTATCACTAGAACAATCTCTTGATCCTTAAACACATTGTTGAGTTTAATGCTTAATTTATCTCCGAATTATTTATGCGTTTTGATGATCAACAAAACTTGCATTTGTTATACTAATGTTTCTACTTAGTGTACAGATTTAAATGGTTGAAAAATGGATTGTTTGAAGGGAATTAAATCTGCAAGAACTGGGCGGATCACAGGCAGGCGATGGTGATCATCGTGCAACCAAGGGAGACATCACCATGCTCATTGACTGAAGTGACGCGGAGGACCGCGCGCATGGAGAGATGGCCCGAGGCGATGACTAGATCGCCTGAGGTGATGCATGGTTCGTTTGAGGCGATGAAAAATTCTGATCATTGAAGGCTACGGCATTATTTTTGGTGAACGATCTCCTGAGGCGATCGGCACTTCGCCTAAGGCGATCTGCATAATTTTGTGACCGTTAGAGCGCGGTGATGGTGATCGCCCGAGGCGATGTCCGAGGCGATCTTGGAGTGATTCAAGTCTTAAGTATAGCAACGGCTAGTAGGAGCCTTGGGGGCCTTCTACACTATAAATATGGATGTTTTGGATCAATTTGTAGACAAGAAACAAGAGTATAAACTACAAGAAAGTTGTGTTCAATCAAAATCATTCTAGCATTGCAAACTTCATACATTTGTCTTGTATTGGAGTTTGTAATTTATTTCTTGTGTGAGAGCTTTTGATTCTTCATGTTGTTACACCGTGAAGGCGTCATTTGATTTATTGTAAGGTCTTCCAACACCGTCGCAAGTTGGAAATTGTATAAGACATCAATAAGTGAAGTTGGTGCAAGGGTGTGGGCTATCCTTGGATCCCTTAAGGCCAAGAAGACTCATGAAGATTGTGTGTGACTCGGGAAGAGTTTGTGTGTGGCTATCCTTGGAGCCCTTAAGGCCAAGAAAACTCGTGAAGAGTGTGTTACTCGGGAAGAGTGTGTTGTGGCTAACTTGGAGCCCTTAAGGTCAAGATCAAAGTTATTCTAGTGGAACCTCGGTTGGACGTTTTCTAGCCGGGAAGAGGAGACGTAGGCGATTTATTGCCGAACTTCTATAACAAATATTTGTGTCATTTATCGCTTTATTTACTTTACGCATTTATTTATTACTTCTTATTATTTATTGTTCGATTGATTTGAAGTCTTCCGCAGCGCAAACTCGACTATTTGCAAATTCATTTTACAACGCTAAAGTAGCCGAGGAACCTCATTAACCCCCCTCTTCGGTTCCAACAAGTGGTATCAGAGCCACTTGGTTTTTATTTTAAACCAAAATTTTTATGGCTAATCTAGCAAGTGAGTTTGCTCAAGGTCAATCGACCAATCGTCCTCCGCTCTTCACGGGAGATAATTACGGATATTGGAAGAATATAATTTCTTTATATATTCAATCCGTATATTATGACCTATGGAAGATAATTGTGAAAGGTCCACATATTCCTTTGAAGGAAGTTGAGGGAAGGAATGTTCCCAAAGAAATGGACGATTTTACAAGGGAGGATATGATTTTAATTTCTCAAAATGCTAAAGCTATTAATATTTTGCATTGTGCTTTAGATATGAAGGAGTACAACCAGATTTCGATGTGCTCAACCGCCAAGGAGATTTGGGACAACCTTCAAATTTGTCATGAGGGAACCAATCAAGTAAAGGAGACAAAGATAGATCTTCTACAACTCAAGTATGAAACATTTGAGATGGAGTCTGGAGAAAATGTTGACTCAATGTTTAGAAGGCTCACTCAAATCATCAATGAGCTTGCCCAACTTGGAGAAAACTATCCTCCAAAGAAAATATGGAGAAGAGCTCTTAGAGCTTTACCAAAAGAATGGGATGCCAAGAGGACGGCTAGCATTGAATCCAACAAAGGAGATAATATGATCTTGATGAACTCCATGGAACCTTAGTGACTCATGAGCTTGAAGTGTCAACCCAGAAGGGATTAAAGGAGGAAGATAGATCCATAAGAAATGGGATAGCCTTGGTCGGGAGGAAAGAACAATCCGATGATGAAGATGATGAAGAGATGATCTTGTTCACAAGAAAGTTCAAGAAATTCTACAACAAATACAACAAGCCAAAGGCCTTCGGTGCCACCAAACATGATTCCAAACAAGAGGTAACATGCTATAATTGTCAATATAAAGGTCATTATGCTAATGAATGTCCTAGGAAGAAGAATGAGGATAAAGGGAAGAAGAAAGCTCTAATGGCCACATGGAGTGATAGTGACTCCGATGATGAAGAAGAAGAAACAAATCTTTGCCTCATGGCCAAAGATGATGCAAATGACAAGGATGAGGAAAGCGACGATGAGGTACAGTCTTTTGATGAGTTATTAGGAACATATAATGAGCTTATGGATGTTCTTGGCAAAACCAAGATGAGTAACAAATTGCTCAAACTTGAGTTAGCCAAGAGAGATGAAGAAAATAATTCATTGAAAAATGAATTAAGCTATTTGAAGAAATCATTTTGCAAGTTTAGTGAAAGTAGTTTAAAATTGGAAGAATTGCTTGGCTTGCAACGACATAGCGTCGATAAAGCCGGACTAGGCTTTTCAGCAAATCTAAAACTTTTTCAAACTTGTTGGCTAAAGCTAAGCATAATTCCCCTACATGCACTTATTGTTGTAATGTTGGTCATGTAAGAAACAAATGTAGATTTGTTAAAAATCAATACCAACCAAACAAGAGATGGAAATGGATTCCAAAGGCATCGATGAATGCTAACCCGCAAGGACCCAAAAATAAAATGGGTACCAAAGATCCTCCAATCATGAACTTGTTTTGTAGGAACAACAAAGGGGGAGATGATGAAGGAACTAGCACCTCAAGGGAGAAAACCATCTTATGCACCACAATAGAGGAAGCACGAGGTAAAGGACCGATGATATGAATTCATTCTTATCATCCAAGGTAAATTTATTGTGAGCATCATAATAGCATAATTAACTCTTTTGCTTGGTTAATATTCCTTGAATTGTATATTATAATTATGTGGTGAAATTCAATTACTTTGAAGGTGATCTTTGGGAAATTAAATTTTAAGTACATTATTATAATTTCATATTTAGGGGGAGCTAATTGTATTTCTCTTGTACATTTAAAAGAGCAATTACAGAATTTCATTGGCACAAATTAATTGTGACTAATAAATAATGAAGCTCAAATATTTATTGATAGTAAATTGCCTTTTCCCTTAGCATATGCATATTTAAATTGTTTTAATGCATGATTTATGCTTATCTCACTATGGTAAATATCTTGGTGTGCCATGAGTCCACTTTGAATATGAAATGTGTATAATTATATGTGATTAAGCATGCTTTAATTGTTTAGATGCTCAATCTTGGTTCATAGAAATATAGGTTAAGATTTTAATATAATTTTATTGTTTCTAAGGCCTCAATGGTTTTACTCTCATTAACTTATCAATTGTTTATAATGATGCATTGAGCATTCTAATGTTTATTGGGCATGAGTGCATGAACTCTTGGTAGAACATATGCACACTTTGCACATTTAGAATTCATTGTTGTTTAAAGCCTTAAACACATGTTTGTCTTCCTTTAAATGATTTAACCTTATGCTTGTTATGGCTATTACATACTTGATGAGGAACATGTGCTAATTGTTAAAATATGGCTATGTGTCAACATATAATTGTGCTATGTTTATTTGAACATTGTGCTTTTTGATTATCACAAAAAGGGAGAGAATTTTGTGATAAACTTGAAGCTTAATACATGCACGGTTTGAGGGGGAGAGTTTTTTTTTTTTGTATTATGCTTTACTTGGTAAAACTTGCATGTTCTATGCATTTGTTAAGGGGGAGTCTTGTTTACTCATATTTCACGCATATTTCATTTACAAGTTTATCAAGTTTTGTGATCATAAAAAGGTTTAATGCTTAATTTATCTCAAAAAGGTTTAACGCATTGTTGAGTTTAATGCTTAATTTATCTCCAAATTATTTATGAGTTTTGATGATCAATAAAACTTGCATTTGTTATACTAATGTGTCTACTTAGTGTAGAGGTTTAGATGGTTGAAAAGTGGATTGTTTGAAGGGAATCAAATCTGCAAGGACTGGGCGGATCGCCCCAGGCGAGGGTGATCATCGCCCCAGGTGATGGCAGCCAAGGGAGACATTGCCACACTCATCGACTGAAGCGACGCCGAGGACCGCGCATATGGAGAGATTGCCCGAGGCGATGGCTAGTCGCTTGAGGTGATGCATGATTCGTTTGAGGCGATGGAGAGTTCGTTTGAGGCGATGAAAAATTCTGATCATTGAAGGCTACATCATTATTTTTAGTGAACAGGCGATCGGCACTTCGCCTGAGGCGATCTGCATAATTTCGTGACCGTTGGAGCTCGGCGATGGGATCGCCCGAGGCGATCTTGGAGTGATTCAAGCCTTAAGTGTAGCAACGGCTAGTAGGAGCCTTGTGGGCCTTCTACACTATAAATATGGATGTTTTGGATCAATTTGTAGACAAGAAACAAGAGTATAAACTACAAGAAAGTTGTGTTCAATCAAAACCATTCTAGCATTGCAAACTTCATACATTTGTCTTGTATTGGAGTTTGTAATTTATTTCTTGTGTGGGAGCTTTTGATTCTTCGTGTTGTTACACTGTGAATGTGTCATTTGATTTATTGTAAGGTCCTCCAACACCGACTCAAGTTTGATTTATTGTAAGGTCCTCCAACACCGACGCAAGTTGGAAATTGTATAAGACATCAACAAGTGAAGTTGGTGCAAGGGTGTGGCTATTCTTGGAGCCCTTGAGGCCAAGAAGACTCGTGAAGAGTGTGTGTGACTCGGGAAGAGTTTGTGTGTGGCTATCCTTGGAGCCCTTAAGGCCAAGAAGACTCGTGAAGAGTGTGTTACTCGGGAAGAGTGTAATGTGGCTAACTTGGAGCCCTTAAGGCCAAGATCAAAGTTGTTCTAGTGGAACCTCGGTTGGACGTTTTCTAGCCGGGAAGAGGAGACGTAGGCGATTTATCGCCGAACTTCTATAACAAATATTTGTGTCATTTATCGCTTTATTTACTTTACGCATTTATTTATTACTTATTATTATTTATTGTTCGATTGATTTGAAGTCTTCCGCAGAGCAAACTCGACTATTTGCAAATTCATTTTAAAACGCTAAAGTAGCCAAGGAACCTCATTCACACCCCCCCCCCCCTTCGGTTCCAACACAATCACACTCTGCCACTAAGCATGAATTAGGGGTAATTGATGATCGATCTGTTGACAAAGGAGGTACGAGGGTAATTCTGACTGATACTTCAAGGGCTACTACTACTTTACCAAATTCTCCTTCTAAAAATCTTAATTCTGAATTGCAGGCACCTGATATTGAGCTGAATTTTCCTCCCGAACAACCTTAGTATACATCAATAGAAAACGGGGAATGAGAAAAGGGTTGAGGACCTCCAAGAAGTACAAGGAAAATAGGCATCGCTTTCGAGTTGTCAAGTAACTACTAAGGTGGAAAAAGGTGGACATGGGGGCCATACATGAACCACCATGAGCACGAGGACTGGAGTCGGGCCGCCGACGTTAAACAAAGGCGCTGCTTGGGAGGAAACTCAAGGGGAGTTTTTCTTTCATCTTGTTATTGCTTTCTTGGTTTAAATTCTCTCTTCATACAATTTTGACTTACATTGGGGACAGTGTAAGATTTAAGTATAGGGGAATGAATATTAGATAGTTTATTGCTTTCTTATACAAAATTCAAAAAACAATTCGATTTTTTAAAAAAAAAATGAGCTTATAGTTATATATGAACATAGACTTTTGAATCACTAGCTTATGATGAAATCTAATTGCTAGCATGCATGCTTTTGAAAATAGGTGAATTGCTACCTTGGAACACTTTGAACCCCAATGCAAATTATGCTTTGGCATAGTAGTTGAATATTTTGAGCACGAATTGTCATGACTTGGGATTGTGCATAGCTTAGTGAATATTGTGTGAACTTTGTAATAGTCTTAGGAAGCCTCTGATACATGCTAGAACTTAACTACTTATCTTTGAGGCGTATGTCTAGACTACTTGCGAATATGAAAATGATATAGGCGATCTTTGATACGTTTAAGTCTTTCAAGCTTACCATGTAAACAAAATCAACCTAGTGTCCCTTTTGAGTTTTAATGAAAAAGAATGGTTGTAAGCATACATGTGATGCACAGATCAAATTGTCAGAATTACATATTATTTATAATCTGTAATTGATCATAATTGTGGTAATTATGAAATAAATACGGAATTGTGAGTCTTGGGGATTTTAGCTCGTTGTGGGGTTTTTTTGGATTCGAGGTTCGGGATTTTATGATTTATGGTGGGTTGAACCATATAATCGTGTTGGTAGTGGGATTTTGAGTCGAGGGTTTGAGATATATTTGAGCGAGAATGAGTAAATCATTGAACATATTTTTTTATTATAATTGTTTTGGTACGAGTAATTAAGACTCGGGTTTTTTGGAGCCTTGATACTATAAATAGCAAGTTGACTCGGTGTGCAATTATTTTCGCTCGCTTCCCTATCTCTCTCCTCACTCACGCCGTTTCTCATACTTTTCTCCCCCCCTCTTTGTTTCTTTTACCCTTTGAAGAAAAATCGACGGAGGGCTTGATTATGAATTGATTTTCGAACTAATTGTTGGGTAAACTCCTTCATCTCTCAATTGTGGTCGTTTTGGTTGTGATTTTGTAGGATTTGGTTTTAGAATTTGAGTTGGGTAAATTTGTGCATTTTGGAGAATCTTGGATTCTTGTTGTTTCTTGTTATAATTGTGTTATATCCCTTGTTGAGGGTCCAAGGGTATTTTTTTTGTTGTTGGAAATGAGTTGGATGGAGTTATGGTGTGGTTGGTTGAGGTTTCGAAGTGTTTTAAAAATGGCAATTTTCGGGTCTGTGCAGCGACCTACCGATCGGTAGCATAGTATCGATCGATCGGTGCAAGGTCGTGGCCAAAGATAGAAATCTGGGCTTTTACCTATCGATAGGTAGGGATGTCACCGATCGATCGGTAAGGTTAATTTTTGAAAATGAAAAGTTGGGTTCTCCTTTGAGTTTCGAGGAGCTTTTATCGGTCCATTATTGATTAGTTATTGGACATGAGATTTCTTTGTGAGCATAAATGTTATGCTACGAGTTGGGATTCTAAGAATTATTGGTTTTTTTGATGTGTTTTGGGAAAGATAAAGTCATATAGAACCTTAGTAATGAATGTATTACTTGTTAGAGTTAATTGGTAACGCAATGAATATAAGTTAGAATGTGATGGTTTGAGTAGTATATGAAATATGTTGAATTGTGATTGATTTTAATTTGAGGCATGGCAAGTCTATGTTTAAATGATTAATGAGTTATTGTTATTGAATTGGTATTCAATATAGATATTGTCTGGGCCTCCAGTTTTGGAAGATGTCCAAATCATGTCGTCAATCTTAAGGTATATGTGACTTAAAAACATATGTAAATGATTTATTGTTACGTGAATGAATGGTATATTCTCGTTATGTTGAATTAGTACGTAGGGGCGTACATATATTGAATGTCATATTAATTGACTAATTGTTGAGTAATGTGTTGACGAGTATTGAAAGCATCAATGAATGATGCTATGAATCATTGGAATGCCGCTATTGAGCGTGCGAAGGATTGTGAAGCCACTGTGGAGCGTGCGATGGGTTGTGACGCCATCGTTGTGGAGCATGCTAGGTGATATGATGAGTTAGGACTAATAAATTGATAACTAAGATGTACTTGATTTCATTAAATCATGGTTATCCTGGAATTGTTATTGTTGATTATGGAACTGGAGATTTTGAGTATGTGTATAGTAATCATTATGGCAATGATTTAAATTATTTAGTATAATAATTATTATGGTGATGATTTAAATGACTTTAGAATTGATAATTTTGTATACTGTGAGAACAAGAACATCTTGAGAGGTCTCGTATGGTTGTGGTATACACACAGAGTATTTGCTTAAAATACAACAATATATTCTGTAAATTATTTAGTGTTATATGTGTTAATATTGTGATCATGTTGTTGGTATGCTCACCCCGCGTGGGCTGTTTCTGTTGGAAATAGGTGAAACAGATACGACTTGGGTTCTAGAACTATGTCCGAGTTGTTGATTGAGGAGACTCCCAGGTGCGAGGTACCAGTTATGGTATAGAGTAATATGCTTTATACAAACAAATAACAACTTATTTGTTAAAGGCTCGTCTGTGAGCATTTTGATATGTATATATAGTGTGTATAGATATCTCGGGTTTCTCTTTTCATTTTTGTGTTGCATGCAATTTAATTGAGAGGAAATTGCTTAATGAATTGAGAACATATTAGTGTGTTACGAAGTGTATACATATGTGATTTGTATTTCATGTTTGGGGACTTCTTTTGGAAATATTATATAGAGGTCATGGTATAAGTGCGAGGCATATAGTGAGAATTCTCTAATGCTATAATTGTATACACAAATGACCATGTTAATGCACTAATGACATGATTAGGAGTTGGAGTTTTACAATACAAAAGACCCTCATTCAACATTCTTTGACTAGTATGATGGATTTCAATCACATGCACTTGTGTTATCATTGATTCATATATTAAGTGAGCTTTATTGCCAAAAGAATGAAATGTATGAAAGAAAAATTTATGCCCTAAAATTAGAAAAATATGACTTCAAAGGGAACCAAGACATAAGAAGAAAAAAAATGAATTAAACCTTGCAAATGAACAAGTTTTGAAAAAAAATCATGCGAGAAGATGAATTTTTAATTGTGCATATCATTATACTCTTGTTTGATACATCATACGTTTTCTTTCATAAGCCAATACCTAGGCCAAGCTACATGCTATAAAAACCTACTTGAGTTATGCTTTCAAGTGGCTAAGATAGTGTAAGGACCCTAGTTCCTTAAGTGCGGGTTAAGGGCATAAGTAGAGCTAATACGTAAAATCAGAGTATAAAAATTCGTGTTGAAGCCTTGAGTTTTAAGGATTACATGCCAAATAAGTACTTCCAATGGATTAGTTACATTCCCATCAAATGAATGTTAATCATATAGATTTACACTACTCCTAAAGTAGAACCTATACAAAAGAATCACAGCTTCTATGTCAAAAGCATTCCTCACTAGCTCACTGCATCAACCCGTTCTTAGCCCATTTATGCCAAAATGTACCTACAAGGACAACCCCCAAATCATGAGCATATAATAATCCATATTCAACACAATATGATTATAAGGAGTAAATGCATAAACCGTAATTATAAACACTTCCTGTTTTTCAATGCATTTTAAACGCTCCCTTTTGGTTGCCCCCGTACCATAACTCATGCGTATAATCAATAGATTATTTAATGGTTCCACAAATGTCATGACATATCACCATTCCATTATCACCAATCACCAATCCCTAGTCTGTTATAACAGTGTATTTAATGCACCTCGCTTGTCATGACAGCGGCACTAATACCCCTCGCTTCGACATATTAGTGGCATCGAATAACCTCGCTCAAATGCGACATGCGGCAATACCATCGCTTCAACATTTGGCGGCAAATATTCTTTCCTCTCTACAATATGACAGGGTAAGTATTCTATCATCGCTTCAAGTGACAGCGGCAAAGCATTAAAATCATCACTCTAATATAACCATGACTCATGGGATGTGTACCAAACAATCAACATACACATATGCAATCATAATGCATTGATCAACATGTATTTGCATCCACAATGCACAATTCAATATATACTTGTGCGTAAATAAATTACATGTTACCGTTGGGTGCCCGTACGTCTCTCTACGTATCTTTCCAAAGTAGGATTTGATAGGACTTCACTTCCTTGGCTGTGTTGCCACCTGGGATGGTTCTACACAATCACACAAACCAATATTAGAAGCCAATAATAGCCCAATGCCAAAAATCCCACAAAATAACCAAAATATCAACATTTGGTGACTCGCGATCGATCGCCATATAGCCCCGATCGATCGCGAGATCACACTGCCCGAGCCAAATTTTTCTGCATTCGACGATCGATCGCCACATTTAGCGCAATCGATCGCGAGGCCCACCGATCGATCGACAAGTGCTCCTGCCGCGCACTGCCTGCGCGCGATCGATCGCCAAAAACGGGCGATCATTCCCCTCTTCCTGTAACTCGAATTTTCACCATTTTTACTCCTCAAACTTTTCCCAATCCATCCCAACTCAAATACCATTAAACCAACAATACCAAAAAAAAATAAACCTTCAATATACACCTTATTAACACCAAAAATCCAATACCCAACCAAACTCAACACAAACCCAAAATCACACCATTTTTAAATCCCAAAAATCAAACCCATTTCAAAATAAAACCTCATGAAAACAATAAGGAGGGATCCATACCTCTTATGGACTTCAAATCCCACCAAGATTTCACCAAATGAAGATTTTGCAAGGTTTTCCTCCTCCTTTCCAAGGCAAGAACGAAAATGGGGTTTTGGGATAGGGTTGGGAAAGTGAAATTGATTGGTAAAGAGTGTTGGGGGTGTGGGGGTAGTGGGGTATAAGTGGGGGGTTAAATAAAACATGTACCCCAATAATTAGCATGATGTATAAAATATCTCAACATGATATTTTAAAAGCATTTTTCAAAATGCACCATATCCTCAATTGATACATGCTTCACCAAAATAATCTTTATCCACCACAATTAAACCATGCCAACACCCAAATTTCCAACATACATCACATGCATCCTGAATGCATTCCCAGGTCACGTCCCCAAGTGACTAAGCATTTCCCATATTAATTAATTCCAACACTAAATTAATTAACACCATAATTACCACATAAACATAATTAATGCCCAAATGCATATAATCATTTCGGGGATATCACAGATAGTGGAGAAGAGTGTGCAAGCGAGCTTATACTTGCGTTAGTATACAACTTGAGCTGTTGTTGGTTTACACTGATTGGATCTATAATATGTGCATGACACTTGTTTATGACCACACACACACATTCACTCCTTTGTTGAGTATGAAATGTCTAGGGATTGAACTTGTTCCATTGTTAGCTTTTCAACGTCTTTCATTGCTGTGCATATTTATAAATGTTGAGGCATTAAAGTGAAGATGTGTTTGTTCATTAAAAAACTATGAGACACATAAAGATTTTAGTTTTGGGTCAAATATACTCGAGGATGAGTAAAGACTAAGCATGTGGCAGTTTGATGTAATTAGAAATAGACACATCTAGTGGGTTTAATTGCCTATGATTTGGTACATTTTGATAGATAATTTGATACATATGCTACATAATTGCATTAATGTTTGAATATAGGTAGGAACAAAGAAAAGGAGTTAACAACAATGAATTAAGATCAAGGAATGGACTAAAGATCAAGAGGAGTTCGAGAGAAAATAAATGACTTGATTTCTTTCCTTCCTAAGGGGATTCTAACTCTCATTCTCACTATAATTCTAACTCTCATTCCACTAGAATTCTAACTCTTATTCCTACTAGGATTCTAACTCCTTCATTCTCCTCCTATAAATACCGCACAACCTCTAGACCTTACATACACCTTCTCTCAAACTAAATATCATATTTAGATTTAGTTTTTACATTCAATCATACTTTTGGAGGCGGCTAGGAAGATTGAAGCGAATGCGGGTGTGACAACCTCGACAAGTGGAGATCTCAATAGTTTGTCTAGTTTGTTTTTATGCTTTCTATAGTATATTATTATTGTTTTGTTTTTATTATGAGTAGCTAAATTTAATTCTTGGTTAACCTTGGATTTATTAATATTGGGGAGATTCTTGTTTTTAATTATCAATTTTGATTGACTATCAAAGTTTTTCTTGGTTTTATTGATATGATTTGTGTTTGATTATTGGATTGACGACCTAATAACTTGCATGTAATATATTACTAATTAGATATCGAATAAGAGATTGTTTGAATAATCTAATTAAAGTAGCGACTAAGACTATGTTTTCTGTTGTTGAATTATTAAGTTCTTAGGGAAAACAATTGACTAAAATATAAACCGCTGGTGTTTGTATTTTTTAGATTCATCACTTTGCTAGTTTTGGAAGCTATCATTGAGTTAATCTTAATTGCTATTGTATTGGTTAATAATTTGATAATAGTTGAATTGAACGGTGGTTTCTATTCGTCTAGGAATAAGGTGAGGGACGAATTGAATTTTCAATGGACGATTGTTCAAATAAAATTGAGTCGTTTGAGAATTATTGAAATAGATTATACTATCTAAGCTAGAGTCAACCGATACCAAGAATCGCTTTCAATAGTTTAATAACTTTGCTTTTAATTTCTTTAGTTATAACTCAATTCTCACAATGTTATTATTTTGTTTTTTTGTTTTTTTCGTTAACACAAAGATTCACACCTCCATGTGGGATCGACCCCTACTCATGCTACTATTTTTTTTATCAATCTTGCGATTGAGTGGAGTTAATTTGGGCGTACACGACAAACCTATCAGATGTGCATGTCATATAATTAACCTAGCTGTAATAGTTGGTTATGAAGCGTGATTGGAAACATACTTGTGCAAGTCAAGGTCTTAGGTATATTTCTTTTCCCACCACCCGTAGAAACTCGATGGAATTCTTTGCATTGCATGTCAGAATCGATGTTACCTTATCAGGATGCTTTAACTTCTTTCTACAATAATTATCAAATGTCTGATAGTGATGATAGTTATTTATTGTGTCGTTCGGATTGGTATTTAGTTACTCAGTGTACTGCTTTATTATATACTTTTAAAGAAGCAACCAACCGGTCTTCTGGTGTTTCTTATCCTAATTCTCATTATTTTCTTCCCATTGTATTTAACATGTTTTGTCAATTTATTGAATGTAAAGATGATGATGATTTGACACAAATTGTTAATCTTGTGGTGGCGAAATTTAAAAAATATTGGGAACAAATATCACATGTGCACTGCATATCTACGCTTTTAAATCCTAGTCAATGCATCGGCTCATTTGATGCTTTTTGGAATATTACATCAAATTGTTTAGAAGGATGTTGATGATCAGAAGATGTCAAGCAGTCCCAGAAAGGAGATGAGGAATAAGACACTACCCAGTCAAGAAGTGGTGGGATTAATCTGCCGATGAGACTTGGCAGAAAGAAGCTGAGAGGAAGCGGAGTGGCATCTACCACGTTGAACGAGTTACAGCTCTTGGGTCAAATGTTCATACAGATGAAAATTTTGACGTACTAGAGTGGTGGAAGGTAAACGCTAGACAATATCATATCTTAGCCAAAATGGCTATAGACGTTTTTACAGTTCAAACATCCAGTGTCGTATCGAAATTGCATTCTCAACTTGTGGCCGAATTATTGGAGACCTTAGAAGTTCTCTTAATGCAGATTCATTGTGTATACTTACAGTGCTCAAAGATCGATTCGTTGCTGAGAGAAAAAATAAAAGACAAGGAAGAGTCGACGAGTTTGGCAACCAAAGTTCCGAAGAAGAAGAAAAATATGCAAAGACCATACTAATCAATTATGATTAATAATGTAATGTTTTTTATTAATTTCAAATGATGTAGTTTTTACCCCATATTTTTTATTTTCAATAAAGTATGTATTTTTTTTCTATCACAATTCATGTATTAGTTGAACAAGATATTTCAAAATCTCAAAAAAAAAAAAAAAAAAATTCTAATTTAAAAAAAGATTATAAAATTGTTTTAAAAAATAGCCGGACTGGTCCAATCCGGGGAGTGCGACTAGTTCCATAACCGGATTGATCCGGTTCCAACCCGGGGTGTTTCGAAACCGGTGGGATCCGGTCCTAAATTGGTCTAATCTGGTCCGATACACCCTAAGTTTGGGGGCTGATAAAGAGGTGGATTATACCAAAACTAGGGATGGAGAAATCGGGGATAAATATGATCTTGTTTGACACTGTAGGTAATTTTTTTCTTTTATTGGTAAATTAATCTTATTGACAACAAAAGTATATTTAAATACACTGAATATACCAGGAGAATCTATGAAGTCTACTCGACTATATCATCCAAAAAGGACTCAATGACATAAGGCATCATTTGTAATTATTCGAAATTTTGTGTCTCGTCTAACATAATAGAGGAAAACTTGAGATCATTGTGTACACATATTTTTTCAGGTGATTCGAAGAATTCGTATGTGGCGGGCAAGGAGGACGCCCCGATAATCGACATAACATGGCCTTCGCCAAACCCTAAAGCAATACATTCAGGTTTGACAGTGTCTGGAGAGATTTTGGAGAAACACAAACCATAAGTAGGGAGTGGGAAGGTGTAAGAAGTCATTGATTTCAATGGTCCATACCATATTGTGATGTTAATGCATTCGAATATTTAGAGACATGAAGATCCAAAGGAAAGGTTGTAATTTCTCCCTTTTACCCATGAAACCTCACTTCTGCACTTGTAGTTTATTACTAGTTGTAGAATAATTAAAGATTTGATAGAGATCGCATATATCTTCTATATTTATGATAAGATTTAGTTTATCAAATTTTATATTTTGATATAGCAATAAAATTATGGATTTTATTAATATCTTGTATCCTATAAATATAGGAACACCTATTGTATATTGTATTAGAAAACAATTATTAAGAATTTTTTTTTCTCATGTTTTCGCCCTTTACTTTCATGGTACCAAAGCTATATGATTGTTCTCGTTCCCCCGAATCCCACCACGCGGCACTGTTCATCGCATGACACTATTCATTACGATATAATATTCATCGCATAACTTTCCCATATTTTTTTCGGGATTTTTTTCTATCCTTTTTAACTATCAGATGGCTTCAGGTTCATCACGCGATGAGAAGACGACGGATTCCCCACCCCATCCTCCATCTGGTTCTGTTAACAGAGTGGAGGTGTGGATAATACCCCTATCCACCTTACTGATAGGGTTGAATATTACGCGTTTTTATGCTATGATATGTATATGTTTTCGTGTTGATTCTTGGATAATTTTATGGTTTATGGTATATATTTCTCTATTTCAGGAATCAATGTTGAAATTCATAAAAGGGAAAGAAATCAAGCTAAAATGATGAAAAAATGAATAAAGTTGAAGAAAAGAGGAAGAAACCAGAATCCAAGACACATGTTGCTCCTTTCTCCTCAAATTACTATATGTTCGAGCCATGTTTTGGAAATGTGGTCCATATAAAAGTTGTAGAACTTTCTCTTATCTTCGCGTGGACAGCTGATTCATCAAATTCGAAGTTTGTATGAGAAAGTTACGGCCAAAATACGAAACTCGCCAGAAGCTGAAAAATGCGAAGAAACTTACTGGGATTTCCGATCGATCGAGCAGAATTTCCGATAGATCGAGACGGGCAGAAAAGCCACAAAAATCTTACTGGAAGGCTCGATCGATCGGCTCTTCTTTCGGATCGATCGGGACGAGCAATTTTCATTAAAATACCTTCCTTGTAGAGTTTGGATGCAAGAGGGAAGTCCATAATTCTTTCCCCTATATATTATACACCATTATTTCAACCCAAATCATACTTTAAACCCTAGGAATAGCCTCCACACCTCCATACACCCATTCACCATCTAAACCTCACCCCTTTCTTCACCACCATCAAAACCACATGCCTTTTCTCTTCTTTTTCTTCCCTTCCAACCCAACGTCCAGCAACCTTTCTTTCCCATCATTAACCTCCATCCTTATACCATATCACCTTCATCCATCTTCACCACTTCACCATAGGAATTGGAACAACCCAACAAGGCGATAAAAAGAGACGATCGAGAAGGAAGCAAGAGAAGGAGCGAAGATCTACAACTGGAGTCGACGCTGGGAGTTTTTCTTTGTCTTTAAATTCTTAGTTTTGTTGTGTTTTGATTTATTATGAGGAACTAATTTTATTTATCGAGGCTAGGCGAACCTTTGTTATGAACCTTCGATTTGATGATTTAATGATTGAATTCTTATAGTTCTTTGCGTATGTTTTATGTTCTTCATGCTTTTAGAGGATTGATTACCTTTGAATGATGTTAGTATCATAATTGAGATCGAGAGATGATTTTATGATACGGAATTAATAATTCATACCATGGATTTAAGACCGAGATCGAGAGATGACGTCAAATACATGCGTGATAGACATAGATATCTAGTAATCGAAAGCTAGGAGTTTTCATGGATCTTATGCAATATCGAGTTGTTCAATGAGTGCACGATAGTGACTTACTGCAATTTGATATTAGGTTTAATATAGCTCGAGAGAGTATATTAGATAAATTGGGAGAACTCGTCAACTTAGAAATATTTGAATATTCAATTGAGAATTGTAGGGAATTACATTGGTGAGCCAAAGTCTCGATAATCTTATCTTGTGGATTTTTCTCGTTTACTTTTATTGACTTGGTTGGATTAGAGTAGTTTAATTTAGTTTAGTTTAATTATCAATTTATTATCGTAGGTTAAATATAGTTAAAAGACATCTTATTTGGTACTTACTTGTTAGTCTCTGTGGGTTCGACAATCCGTATCTTCCTATCTATACTAAAACTTGACACCGTGCACTTGCGGTCTAAAATCGCTAGATTGGAAATAATTGTTTAAAATAAAAGCGATCAAGTTTTTGGCGCCGTTGCCGGGGACTAACTTTAGTAATATCATACTAGGTTCTTTGACTGTAATTTAACCATTTTTTGTTTATTATTTCGAAAAAAGAAAAAAAAAATTATATATATTTATTTTGTTTTTGTTTTGTTTGTCTTGTGAGGTACTTGGAGATGCTACATCAACATGTCTTCACAAGCTTTGCCCAACAATGTTCCGAGCCGTTCTACGCTGCTTGGGAGAGATTCAATGAATTGGCCAACACATTCCGGTATCACAACTTTTCGAACTATACTCTCTTGCAATATTTCTTCAACGGGTTGGATGCACACACACGAGAATGGGTATTGAGCGGAGCACTGGTGACTGGGAGTCCCCTGGTTGATAGAGATGAGGACAGTGTGGTGCACCTGTTCAATGATATGGCGGACTTCGATCTTCACTGGCATTGTGATCCTTCACTACATGGTTGGAGTCACCAATACCCACTGGAGCCTCACTACCCTATTGATACGCCACAACCATTTGAACATCGCGAAGAGAGGAGAGATAGTTCTGCAGATATCACAACTCAGTTAGAGGATACCTTAGTAAGGTTCATGGCATCAACCGATAATAGTTTGGAGTGCCAAACCAACTCTATGCGTCACCTGGAGCAGCAAATGGCGGTCCTCATCGAAACAATTTCAATTAGTTGCCAAGAGGAAGATGAGGGCTACAAATCAAGAGGCGACAAATCGAGTTTGGTTATATGATGATGATCACTCAACCAACCAAGTTTTGGGGAGTGATCCTCCTAGTGTGGAAGATTCAAAGGAACTTGAGCCTCTTCAAGAGATTGAGACTACTTCAGAGATGTCATCCGAGGAGTTCCCATGTGAAGATGAGTCGAGTGTGATGTTGGAGAAGGACGAGACTTTCGAAGATTCCGATTTGAGCCCATCGATGGAGACATGTTCTATGCCAGATGTGGATCCATATTTTCCATCGATGCCAACGTCACCGCACTACATCCACCATATGAAGCCAAGTCAAGAATCATTCTCCCATGCCTACCAATTCAAGAATGTTGTTGGAGCGACGAGCGTACACTGCTACAATCTTGCCAATCTTGAGGGCATACTGAATAAAGACCCATTAGTGGTATCATATGATACTTACTATGGGCGGCAGCCGCTCTTTGATGGTTGCTTCTGATGGTCAAGCCGAAGACCAAAAATCAGCGCTTCTTGGGAGGCAACCCAAGCGTATCCTTTAGTTATTTAGTTTTATTTTACTTTTTCAGTTTTTGCATTTTAGTTTTGTTTATCTCTCAAGTCGACTATTCTACCATTTGCATTATTCTCTTGCTAGGTACTTAGTTGGTGCAATGAATCCCTACAACAGTGGAGCTTTCAAAAGCAAATCTTCCTCAACCCTCATGCAAGCGTCTTGATCAGGGGAGTTCACTTTTTCCCTTTTAATTCTTTTAAACATTGAGGCAATGTTTGATTTAAGTTTGGGGGAGTAGTAGCTTGCATGTTTTACTTGTTTTAACCACATGTTGCGTGCTTAAATGACACTTGAATCGTCCGATTATTATGAGCTAAAATTTTTTTTTTTATGAGTTCAAACTTGAGAAAAGAATGAATTATAGTAGTGACTATTCAATGAGGATTTTGATCTCACTATGCATATGAACTTGATTTGTAATTGGACTTGTACATGAATATCTTTATTTGAGTTAGCATGTCAAGATTGAGGAATATATTGAGCACAATGAGTCATGATCTTGTGGATTGCATGTTGAATAGTGATAATTGTTGTGAACTTAATGATTTGTCTTGAGCATCCTAGAGCTATCCTAGAACTTATTTGATGATGACACTTTGAGGCGAAATTTTATAGTTACAAACTTGACTTGGAAATGATCTAGGCGATCTTTGAAACATTTGAGCCTTTCAAGCTTACCATGATTCATATCAACCCCTAGTGTCCCATTTGAGCTTTATTGAAAAAAGAATGGTATATGCATTGCATATAATTAGACCCCATTCGACATTCTTGGCAAACTCATTATACTTACCCTTGAGCCTAAATGAAAATAGTTATCCTTACCCTAAGGGAGTATAATGAATATCATTCGATGCACTTGAATTGTGTTATCTTGATGAGCTTATTGAAAAAAATGATGAATGAGAAAAGAAAAAGATAGATAAAAAGCCTTGAGAAAAAGATTGACTAAATAAGACCCAAAGTGGCCAAGGCTATAAAAGAAAAAGAAGAAAAGCTCGATGTGTGCGAAAAATTTGAACTGTAAATGATTATACTCTCTTCTTTGCACTTATCCTATCTTTTCTTTGAAGCCAACACCAAAGGCCTTACATTACAAGCTTAAAAAGTCCTTTTGATCCAAGTCTAGAGAGTAACTATCATTAGTGGAGAAGTTGTTTGAAAATAGGCTTATAGGGTGCTTGATAATAATCTCGACTTTGAGTTGATTAACATGATTTGATCTTGAATATGTGCATGAAACTTGAGACTGACTATATCACACACACACGTTCCGATTTTGAGATATGTTGCTTGAATTAGGAGAAAACATGTCTTGTCAACTTTTGTATATGTGCATGAGATTTCAGAGAATAAAATAAGTCATGAAATAATTGTTTCAAGTATCAAGAATGAACTCTACCTTGTGATTTTAATGCTTAATCGAGGACGATTAAGTGATAAGTTTGGGGGAGTTGATAGGGTTGAATATTACGCGTTTTTATGCTATGATATGTATATTGTTTTCGTGTTGATTCTTGGATAATTTTATGGTTTATGGTATATATTTCTCTATTTCAGGAATCAATGTTGAAATTCATAAAAGGGGAAGAAATCAAGCTAAAATGATGAAAAAATGAATAAGTTGAAGAAAAGAGGAAGAAACCAGAATCCAAGACACATGTTGCTCCTTTATCCTCAAATTACTATATGTTCGAGCCATGTTTTGGAAATGTGGTCCATATAAAAGTTGTAGAAATTTCTCTTATCTTCACGTGGACAGCTGATTCATCAAATTCGGAGTTTGTATGAGAAAGTTACGGCCAAAATACGAAACTCGCCAGAAGCTGAAAAAGGCGAAGAAACTTACTGTGATTTCCGATCGATCGAGCAGAATTTCCGATCGATCGAGACGGGCAGAAAAAGCCACAAAAATCTTACTGGAAGGCTCGATCGATCGGCTCTTCTTTCGGATCGATCGGGACGAGCAATTTTCATTAAAATACCTTCCTTGTAGAGTTTGGATGCAAGAGGGAAGTCCATAATTCTTTCCCCTATATATTATACACCATAATTTCAACCCAAATCATACTTTAAACCCTAGGAATAGCCTCCACACCTCCATACACCCATTCACCATCAAAACCTCACCCCTTTCTTCACCACCATCAAAACCACATGCCTTTTCTCTTCTTTTTCTTCCCTTCCAACCCAACGTCCAGCAACCTTTCTTTCCCATCATTAACCTCCATCCTTATACCATATCACCTTCATCCATCTTCACCACTTCACCCTAGGAATTGGAACAACCCAACAAGGCGATAAAAAGAGACGATCGAGAAGGAAGCAAGAGAAGGAGCGAAGATCTACAACTGGAGTCGACGCTGGGAGTTTTTCTTTGTCTTTAAATTCTTAGTTTTGTTGTGTTTTGATTTATTATGAGGAACTAATTTTATTTATCGAGGCTAGGCGAACCTTTGTTATGAACCTTCGATTTGATGATTTAATGATTGAATTCTTATAGTTCTTTGCGTATGTTTTATGTTCTTCATGCTTTTAGAGGATTGATTACCTTTGAATGATGTTAGTATCATAATTGAGATCGAGAGATGATTTTATGATACGGAATTAATAATTCATACCATGGATTTAAGACCGAGATCGAGAGATGACGTCAAATACATGTGTGATAGCCATAGATATCTAGTAATCGAAAGCTAGGAGTTTTCATGGATCTTATGCAATATCGAGTTGTTCAATGAGTGCACGATAGTGACTTACTGCAATTTGATATTAGGTTTAATATAGCTCGAGAGAGTATATTAGATAAATTGGGAGAACTCGTCACCTTAGAAATATTTGAATATTCAATTGAGAATTGTAGGGAATTACATTGGTGAGCCAAAGTCTCGATAATCTTATCTTGTGGATTTTTCTCGTTTACTTTTATTGACTTGGTTGGATTAGAGTAGTTTAATTTAGTTTAGTTTAATTATCAATTTATTATCGTAGGTTAAATATAGTTAAAAGACATCTTATTTGGTACTTACTTGTTAGTCTCTGTGGGTTCGACAATCCGTATCTTCCTATCTATACTAAAACTTGACACCGTGCACTTGCGGTCTAAAATCGCTAGATTGGAAATAATTGTTTAAAATAAAAGCGATCACTTACCGTTCACAAATTGAATGGTAAAAATTATTTGGAATGGACAATCCATCAAACTCATAATTGATGGTAAAGGCAAATATGGGTATCTGAGTGGTGAAACTGCTAAACCTTCTCAAAAGAATTCTGGTTGGAGGTTGTGGAAATCTGAAATTCTCTTGTTACGGCATGACTTATCAATTCCATGGATGCTGCGATTGGTAAACAATATTTATTTCTTCCCACATCCAAGGACGTCTGGGAGGCTGTCAAGGAGACATATTCTGATTTGGCAAATTCTTCTCAAATTTTTGATTTAAAGACACGGCTTTAGCAGGCTAAACAAGGGGAACATTACGTGATTGAATACTATAATGAGATTCAGACTTTGTGGCAGGAATTGGATATGTGATAATACTTGGGCTTGCACATCTGATACCAACCGCTTCCTCCAGTGGCAGGAGAATGATCGAGTGTTTGAATTCCTGACAGGTTTAAATCTAATTCTAGATGAAGTCCAGGGTAGGATACTCGCTCACAACCCACTTCCTTCAATTCACGCAATGTTTGCTGAAGTGGGATGCGAAGAAGGACGTAGAAAAGTTATATTTCATGCTAAAGGATCCAATGATGGCTCTGCCTTCATCACAAAGAATCACCAGCCCTTCTCCCAAAACAAATCTCGATAGCAAAGGAAAAGAGAATGAGTTTGGTGTGATTACTGTAATGCCCCTGACACACAAGGGAAACATGTTGCGAAATTGCATGGAAAGCCCCTTGATTGGAAGCCACGGTCATTCCATCAATCCAACCGTGATTATAAGGTGTCTAAGGTCAATACTGGAGAGTTTAGCGCCCCTCCTTCTACTAGTGCAACCCCCTCTTTCACCAAGGAGCAATTAGACAAATTGTATGAGCTTTTTCAGTCCACACAATTTTCTATAGCTAATTCCTCATGTTCAGTAGCCCAAACAGGTAATTTCTCCAATGCCACAACACTTCACACTTCGTCCAGTCTTTCGTCCCCATGGATCATCGACTCCGGACCCACAGATCACATGACATGTTGTTCTAATTTGTTTTCCTCCTGTAACCCATGTGCATCATAAAATTAAAGTAGCCGATGGATCACTCTCATCAGTGGCTGGGAAAGGACCCATCACTATTTCTGATGACCTCATTCTTCATAACGTACTTCATGTCCTAAATCTGTCTTGTAACTTATTCTCTGTTAGCAAACTCACTCGTGATTTACAGTGTTCTGCTAACTTTGTTTCCAACTACTGTGTTTTTCAGGATCTGGAGTCGGGGAGGATGATTGACAATGCTCAGGAGTGTGGGGGTCTCTATTATTTTGAAGATGGGCATTTATATGTGACATCAAAACCATTTAGTCTTATTCATAGCAATGTTTGGAGACCGACTAGCACGTTAACCAAAATTGGAAACCGATGGTTCATTACTTTCATCGATGATCACACTCGCTTTAGTTGGGTATATTTATTAAAAGATAAATCTGAGGTGGAACATTGTTTTAAAATATTTTACCAAATGATCAAAACACAATTTCAAGTAAAAATCCAAATGTTTCGCAGTGACAATGGTAGAGAATATTTTAATAAAGTCTTTAAATCTTTTTTGACGAAAAAGGCATAATTCATCATAGCTCGTGTGTTGACACTTCTCAACAAAATGGAGTGGCATAACATAAGAATAGACATCTCATTGAAGTAGCTAGGTAACTAATGTCCACTATAGAGGTATCTAAATTTTTTTTGGGGGGAAGCTATTCTTACCGCCATTTATCTTATAAACCGCATGCCATCATGAGTTTTGAAATTTCAAACACCTTTAACAATTTTCAACACCACCTATCCATTGTCACGACTTACATCAGATTTACCTTTAAACGTGTTTGGACGTGTAGCTTTCATTCATGTTCATAATCATCATAGGGATAAATTGGATCCTCGCGCCATAAGATGTGTCTTTCTCGGTTACACTCCTACCTAGAAAGGATATAGATGCTTCGATCCTAAATCTGGAAAATTCTTTGTCACCATGGATGTCACATTTTTTGAATCTCAAATTTTTTTTAAACAATTCTTGAGGGAGGGATTGATCTCCAAGAGTCAAGGGATGAAAAGAACAATGATTTTTTGTTAACTTCCTACTTCTACCTAGCGATGGGGTGAAAATAATGACGATGAATTAGGGTCGAACAAAAACAGGTTTGGACAAGTTTATATCAGGGAAAAAAGACTAAAAATAATAGAGATAACTCCACGCTTCGCAAGACCAAGAGCATGTCCCCAATCCAGATACAGAAACCATGGAAGTGTTCAACCCTAATCCCCGCAACACTGAAACTACAGATCCAGGTAGAATTTCTGAACCCGAGTACCTTCCCATTGCACTTAGGAAAGGAATTAGGACCTGTACACAACATCCATTTTCCAATTTTGTTTCGTATAATAGATTATCAACTTCATACTCCACATTCATATCACAATTGTCAAGTATGGACATACCAAAGATAATACATGATACTCTAAAAGTTCCTGAATGGAAGAGAGCTATTCTTGAGGAGATAGAGGCACTAGTGAAAAATGAAACTTGGGAGATTCCTCATTTACCGATAGGAGAGTTCGTGGTAGGTTGTAAATGGGTGTTCACTGTAAAGTTTAACTCAGATAGATCTGTGGAACGCTATAAAGCAAGACTAGTAGCAAGAATTTTTACTCAGACCTATGGAGTTGACTACTAGGAGACATTTGCTCTGGTAGCTAAACTTAACACCATTCGAATCCTGCTCCCTCGGGCAGCAAATATCGAGTGGCCATTACATCAATTGGACGTAACGCATTCATAAATGGAGATTTAGAAGATTAAGTTTATATGAATGTACCACAAGGATTTGAAGATAGTTTTGATGACAAAGTATGTAAGTTGAAAAAGTCACTCTATGGGTTAACACAGTCCCCACGTGCCTGGTTTGATAAATTTACTCATCTGTTAAAAAAGAAGGATATATCCAAGGCCAAGCAGATCATACTATGGTTGTAAAACATAGAAACCCTGGTAAAATTGCTATTTTGATCGTATATGTTGTTGATATAATACTAACTAGAAATGATGGTGAGGAAATCACAAGATTGAAGAAAAATCTAGCAGCAACATTTGAAATAAAGGACTGGGTGACTTGCGTAATTTCTTGGGTATGGAAGTGGACAGATCAAATAAGGGAATATCATTATCGCAAATGAAATATGTACTGGACATATTACAAGATGAAAGCCAATGGCACACCTATGGATCCTAATCACAAACTAGGAGAAGTCGTGTATGGAGTTCCAGTAGATAAATGTCGATATCAACGCCTTATAGGAAAACTCATCTACTTATCCCATACAAGAACAGACATTGCCTTCGTTGTTAGTGTTGTCAGTCAGTTTATGCATGCACCTTACGAGGAGCATATGGGAGTTGTTTACAGAATTCTGAAATATCTAAAGAGTTCTCCAGGAAAAAAAGGCTTATTATTTGAAAAGGGTAATCAAAGAAGTATAGAAAGGTACACTAATGCAGATTGGGCAGGTTCAATATCCGATAGAAGATCAACCACCGGGTATTGTACCTTTGTATGGGGGAACCTTGTTACATGGCGGAGTAAAAAGCAAAGTGTAATGGCACGAAGTAGTACGGAAGGTGAGTTTAGAGCCATGGAAAATGGAGTGTGTGAACTCTTATGGATAAGGAGGGTACTTCAAGAACTGAAACTGGAAGTTAAAGCTCCAATGATGTTGTATTGTGATAATATATCTGCCATGAGTATTGCAAATAATTCAGTCCAACATGACATGACTAAGCATATTGAAGTGAAAATACACTTTATTAAGGACAAGTTAGATAATGGAACTATTTGTATGCCTTTTATTACTACGGACCAACAGATTGCCGATGTATTAACAAAGGGCCATTTCAGACCGAAACATGATCTGTACATTGACAAGTTGGGCATTATCGATATCTATGCACTGATTTGTGGTACTACCAGATATATTTATATACTGATTTGTGGTACCAATTATACTGATTTGTGATATTATATAAGTTAATATGTGGTATTAAATATACTGATTTGTGGTACTAAATAACATAATTTGTGGTACGATATAAACAATTATGTGGTACTAGATATATTGCTTTGTGGTGCCAAATATACTTATTTGTGGTATTATATAAGCTAATATGTGGTTCTAAATAACATATTTTTTGTACTAAATAACATTTGTGGTGCTATATAATTTACATCTTGGTACTAAATATATTGAGTTGTGTTATTAAATATACTGATTTGTGATATTATATAAGCTAATATCTGAAACTAAATATATTGATTTGAGGTACTAAATAACATATTTTTGTACTAAATAACATAACTTGTGGTATATAAGCTACTGTGTGGTACTAAATATACTTTGTGGTATTAAATATTATAATTTGTGGTACTATATAAAATAACATGCGGTACTAAATTAACAATTTGTGCTACTATATAAGCTAATATATGATACTCATATACTGATTTGTGGTACTTCATAAACTAGTTTATGGTACCAAACATTATAATTTGTGGAATACATGACTTGGTTATATTACACCAAAACACACATGTTAAACTTCAAACAACATTCAACAAAACCATCTCACTTTCGAACTCGGTTATATTACACCAAAAACACAAAATAATTTGTGATAGAATCTAGTACCATATCACAACTTTGCAAACTCTTATCCACAAACTGATTAAAAAATCATATTTTCATTACTTTTTCATGCTTCAAGGAGCCTCCATAGGCTACAAACAGTTCCTGCTTCCGGTATTCATCTTCTCCACTCCCAAAAACAAAACAAAAGAAGTGATGATCCCTATCATTACCGCACCAATAAATACATTAATCACCCAAAGAAAACACAAGAATTAAATCCACATATATCTTGAATCCTATAAATATAGGACCACATATCGTATCTTATATCAACAAACAATTAATAATTTTTTTGTTATTCTCATGCTTTTGCTCTTTACTTTCACTAGTATTTTAAATGAGTACTTGAAATATATTAAATGAAAATTACTCACAGCTCTACAAACTCAGATTAGATTAACAAATAAAATGTATAGTGATATACGTTGCTAACTACCAACTGCCAATTCGCCCAAGAAAATCGATTTCGTGTCAGGCTAGGAATATTGCATGAAAATCAACATAACCTCCACTCTAATCCACAGAAAAGAGAAGAATCAACCTCATCTTTAGCATCGGGATCAACTTGAAGTGGTGACAAGTGAAGGAAGTTGATGTCCAGCCTTTACGTTTTCGGTAGGCGCCGACTGCCTGTAAACGCAACCTTTCTTGCGAAACAACCTGCTGTGTTTGTATAGACTGATTACAAAGAATCATTACTTTTTTTGCAATAGATATATTGTTGGACCTTGCATCGATAAAGAAGCAATTTTCAAGTAAAATATAAGCTCATGTTACATTCTCATCAAACAATGACCCAAAACAAAAATGGACCCAGAAAAACGAAAAATGAAACTGAACAAAACAAGAACACAATACCTCATAATTACAACAAAAAACTAGAACTCGCTTTATATTACGTTAAGACACAAGGTACCCACCAGAGAAAGACATGATTTTACGAAGTTTGGAGGGATCACTAAATAATAAAGTGGATATTTCAAATTTAAAACAAATGAGACTTGCTTAAAAATCCATAAGCCATATGGTACTTTAAAGTTCAGTCTGCTGCACTCCCTATTTACAAAAAAAAAATGTTATTTTAAGGGCAAACTCATCTAAAATCCCCAAAGCCAAAGTTTTTATTAAGTTCAGTCCCTATGTCAGAAAATTGTTGTTTGGACTCCCTACTGTCAAAGTTTTATTTGTTTAAGCTCTCTATCTAGCCAAAGTGACTAACATACCCTTGCTTTATAAAAAAAACTAATTTAATGGGTTTGTTGTGTGATGTGGCTTTCTTGGGTGAATGGAAGTGCTTCAGGAAATAGTATTATCTAACACTTTTTCGGTATTAACTATTTAGAATGTTGGTATTAAATCCATTTAAATCGGTATTGTAGGGTCTTCCTACCTTAACGTCATATTATACACGTATTATGGACTAAACATGCATTCATAACCTCTTAAGGGTTCCGGTTGCAACTTTGAGCTAATAAGATTACGGGCCAAAAATGAAATTTCAACCTTAATTAATACATTCTCAATACGAATGTTAAAGCGATAGAATTATGCTACTACTAGAGTAGAGACTATCCAGAAATCCTGAATCCTAACATCTTTCATGCTCCTCATAGCTCACTGCTTCAACCCGGCCCTTAGTCCTTTAGTCCAAAAGTGTACCTACAGGAACAACCCATCGTGAGCATGTACATCGTTACTTAACATCATAAGGAAATGGCATATAAATAAATGCATGAAAATAATTGGTAACATATACTTCCTAGTTAATTGCATTAACCCTCTTTGGTTGTCCCTGTTTCATAGCCATGCATATAATCATTAATTCTTGAGTGAATGATTAAAATCATCTTATAAACATCATCATCTTATAGCATCATCATCTTATAAGCATCATCATCTTATAAACATCATCTTATAGCATCATCATCTTATAAACATCATCATCTTATAGCATCATCATCTTATAAACATCATCATCTTATAGTATCATTATCTTATAACATCATCATCTTATAGCATCATCATCTTATAAACATCATCATCTTATAACATCATCATCTTATAAGCATCATCATCTTATAAACATCATCATCTTATAGCATCATCATCTTATAAACATCATCATCGTATAGCATCATCATCATATGAGCATCGTCATCTTATAAATGTAACAGTAATGTACAAAATCATAGTTAAGTAAACATGCGGTTTATTCGTCAGTTCCTTTTTGTTGACCCTGATTCACATTCGTGCATATGGGCATCTTACCCCATCGTATGGCATCTTACCGTATCATAACATCGTGTGGTATCTTACCACGTGGGCATCTTACCCTATCGTATGGCATCTTACCATATCATAATATCGTGTGGCATCTTACCACCTAATAACATCGTATGGCCTCTTACCATATGGGCATCTTACCCCGTGGCATCTTACCACATAATAACATTGTATGACATCTTACCATATGGGCATCTTACCCCGTGGCATCTTACCACATTATAACATTGTATGGCATCTTACCATATGGGCATCTTACCCCTTTTATAACCATCGTATAATATTATTATAAACTTACTTATCACAATCATCATCATAAACATCATCGTCATATATATCATCATCATAAACTTACTTATCATAATCATCATCGTAAACATCATCATCATGATCATCATCGTAAACATCATCATCATAAACATCGTCATCATAATCATCATCGTAAGCATCATCATCATAAACATCGTCATCATAATCATCATCGTAAGCATCATCATCATAAACATCATTATCATAAACTTATGCAATCAATACATAGTCATAGTTAGGAGGGTGTTACCGTCCGATGCCCGTACGCTTCTTACGTACCTTAATTCCAAAAATGGAGAAGTTGTAGAACTTTATCTCCTTGAAGTTGTGGGTACCTGGGATGGTTCTACATAACCATACAAATCAATATTAGAAGCTAATCATAGTCCAATATTCAAAAAATCCCACAAAATAATCAAAAACACCATTTTTGGTGTCTCGCGATCGATCTTCATAAGGCCCCGATCGATCGCGAGACTACACTGCCTCGCCCAACAAAATCTTTTAACTCGCGATCGATCGCCGAGTTTGCGCCGATCGATCGCGACCTCGCCGATCGATCGCGCCAAACTCGCGATCGATCGCGGAAGGCTACTGCCTTCACTCCCGTAGCTCGCGATCGATCGGTGGAAGGCGCCGATCGATCGCCGAGTCCTGTAGGTCCGATTTTCGGGCACTATTCATCATTCTCCTTCCCCAACTCAAACAAACTCAAATATTAAAACACTAACCATACCAAATCACTACAAATCTTCAATAAACATCCTCATATAACCATAAATCATACCCCAACCATAAACAACATATACCCAAAACAAACCCACATAAAGCATCAAAACTAACCCATTTCAACACCAAACATCATAAAACTTTTAGGAATGGTTCCATACCTCTTGTAGGCTCCAAATCCTAACAAAGATCACACAAACAAAGTTTTTGTGAAGCTTTCCTCTTCCTTCCTTGGTGAATTTCGAAAATGGGAGATGGGTTAGGGTTGAGGAATGAATTGGGGATTTTAAAAGTGATTGGTAAAGTAAGTGGGTATAGAGGGAAAAGGGGGTTATAAGGTTAATATTAAAATTATACCCCAAAGTTAACATGATGTATAAAACACCCCAACATGGTATTTTAAAAGCATTTACAAAAATGCATTAAACTTCCACTAAATCATGCTTTCCTCATAATTAACCATCAACATAGTTAAATCATGTTAATACCGCATAACATGCACCCTGAAATGCAACCCCTGGGTCACGCCTATCATGGGATTAAGCATTTCAACATGATAATTAATTTCAACACATAAATCAATTATCAACATAATTCATCATATTAACATCATTAATGCTCAAATTGCATATAATTAATTTCGGGGCATTACAGGTATTAAATTAGTACAAAATTGGTATTAAAAAATATTAATACATAAAAACATTTAATTGTACAAATTAAAACTATTTTATTTTTTGGTTTGAAATTAGTATTATTCAACACTTTTCCAGTATTAACTATGTACAAAGTTGGTATTAACTCCTTTAAATTTGGTATCAACGTAGTACAGAGTTGGTATTAAAATATAATAATACATAAAAAATGTAACTGTGCAAATTAAAATATTTATTTTTTGGTTCGAAATTGGTATTTATTCAACACTTTTCCAGTATTAACTATGTACAAAGTTGATATTAAGTCCATATAAAATCGGTATTAAAGTAGTACAAAATTGTTATAAAATATAATAATACATACAAAATGTAAATGTGCAAATTAAAACTATTTATTTTTTGTTCGAAATTGGTATTTTTCAAATATTTTTCCAGTATTAACTATGTTTCCATATGAAATCCGTATTAAAGTAGTACAAAATTAGTATTAAAATATAATAATACATAAAAATATGTAACTATGCAAATTAAAACTATTTTGTTTTTTGTTTTCAAATTGGTATTATTCAACACTTTTCCAGTATTAACTATGTACAAAGTTGGTATTAAGTCCATATAAAATCGGTATTAAAGTAGTACAAAATTAGTATTAAAATATAATAATACATAAAAACATGTAATTGTACAAATTAAAACTTTTTTTTATTTTTTGGTTTGAAATTGGTATTATTCAACACTTTGCAATATTAACTATGTACAAAGTTGGTATTAAGTCCATTTAAAATCGGTATTAAAGTAGTACAAAATTGATATTAAAATATAATAATGCATAAAAACATGTAATTGTAAAATTTAAACTATATTGTTTTTTTGGTTTAAAATTGGTATTGTTCAACACTTTTCCAGTATTAACTATGTACAAAGTTGGTATTAAGTCCATATAAAATCGGTATTAAAGTAGTACAAAATTGGTATTAAATTTAATAATACATAAAAACATGTAATTGTACAAACTAAAACTATTTTATTTTTTGTTTTGAAATTGGTATTATTCAACACTTTTCCAGTATGAACTATGTACAAAGTTGGTATTAAGTCTATTTAAAATTGGTTTACAAAATTGGTATTAAAATATAATAATACATAAAAACATGTAATTGTACAAATAAAAACTATTTTATTTTTTGGTTTGAAATTGATATTTTCATAACTTTTCCAGTATTAACTATGCACGAAGTTGGTATTAAGTCCATATAAAATCGGTGTAAAAGTAGTACAAAATCGGTATTAAAATATAATAATGCATAAAAACATGTAATTGTACAAATTCAAACTATTTTATTTTTTGGTTTGAAATTGGTATTATTCAACATTTTTCCAGTATTAACCATGTACAAAGTTGGTATTAAATCCATTTAAAATCGGTATTAACGTAGTACGAAATTGGTATTAAAATGTAATAATACATAAAAAACTTGTACTTGTGCAACTTACATTAAAATAGTCAATGTATTAAAAGTACTATATGATATGTTCATTTATATATAGTCAATGTATTAAAAGTACTATATAACATGTTCTATAAATATATAATAATTATATATATGACATGATAATTTCCCAAGTGGTTACGACGTAACAAAGATGATAAGTTTAACACCATTTCAAACTTAACTAACAGTATTTCTATAATGTTGATGTTATTCTTCTATATCGAACAAATAAACAATACAATCTTCTATAGAATCATATTGTACTAAGTGCACTTGCAATGATAACAATTTTTCTAAGTTGATGTTAATGTTCTATATTTCTATAAAGTCTTCAATGTTGATATTTTTTAATTGTTCGATATATACGATCAACAATAATTTTAACAATTTTCAAAAAATCAAAAGCAGAATATTTCCATGATTTTATAAGACGGTGCATGTAAATTACATGCACCATCGAGTCTATCAGTGCATATAAATCACATGCACGGTAGATTCATACTGTCTTTTTTCCAAAAATATAGTCATGGAACATCTAAATACACTGTAGTTTTGAGTTTTACATTCAAAATATGTACCATTGAATGAAAAATTGCATATTGTTACGTAAAATATTTTTTTTTGTTATGTTCTGATTTTAGTCTATGAAGCTTCATTCTTTTAGACACTCGCGATGTATGTAAAATACATCCACCGTATGAATACAAATTCACATGTATCGTATGAGTAATTTACAAAGCTTTAAATATGAATTAGTCATATTTCGTTGGAAGCGGGTTAACGAGCTTTCTAATGCATAGGCTTGATTTTGTTATTGTTGTATGGCTAATTAACTCAATTTTGTGTATTTGTATGCACTGTTTGAGTCTATTGGTGCATATATCTCACATGCACCGCTAGACTCAAGCGGTGCACTTGTTAAAATTAAATGCATCACCTTATTAAAATTAAAAAAATCAAAATTTTCATTCAAACAATTAATCAAACATGTTGAATGCATTATAGTCACAATTAATTCACTCGTTTCTTCCTTAAAGTAATGAACTTATGCCGTTAAAAAAACCCAACAGCATAGCAACATCGTCCCCAAAGAACCATCATCATAATCCATCAAATTCAGGGGGAAAAAAACTCATATAAGCAGAAACAGTGTCGTTGATTAATCGACGACATCCACATAATTAGGAACAACGCCTCCCAGGTAATAATCAAACTGATGGCATCTTGTTCGATAATTTCGAGAAGCGCAAAATGGTGAAAGCAGAAGTATGGTTGAGCGTTCGGAAAGAACTGGGGAAGCGATGATGATACGAGAATTGCCATTTGCACCTCAAAGACGTCAGAAGATCTGAGTTCCGTACCCTACCAACACCAGCAGCCTCACCGCCAATATCATTCCTACAAAATGAGGATGTACAACTGCGTTGAGTTCCTTTTAATAACAATTGGGTTAGTTTGGTCATTCTCTCCAAAATTGGATCTGTAGGATCGAGCGCTGCGTTGAGTTCCTTTTAATAACAATTGGGTTAGTTTGGTCATTCTCTCCAAAATTGGATCTGTAGGATCGAGCGCTTACCGTTTTACCAATAACTATAGTTAATGGTAATTGTGCAACTTCAATCTTTTCAACCATACACTGGCACAAGCGCCACGTGTTCGACTGATCACAAAGCAGAGCCAATTGTTGAACCCCAATAGGATCTAGTTGAAAGAATTTGTTTTGGTGGTTGGGCCGAAAGAAGTTTCTCCTATTGATACCGGCTCGAAATTTGCCCATTAATTAAACAAGATATGGGGTGTAAAGTAATATTACCATATTATACCAATTTCGGATTCAGTATATAACCTAATCAAAATCGGGTGAAAACGAAAAAAGATTGAACTAAATTGATCGGATTGTTGAGCGAATTGGAATTGATTAGGACTAGGTTGAGATGGGATTGGAATCAAATTTTTTTATTTTATTTTCAACCAATATATACCAGACAACATATAAAAATGTTAAATATGTTATTTATTAAGTATAAAACTACAAATGACAAATACTTAGGCTATATTTGGTTGACTAAAAAAACGAATATGGATTTGGAATTGGATTTGGATTGAAATTTGATTTTAAAATTCATGGATTTAGAATTACATTTAGTGTTTGGTAAAATAATATTTAAGAATTGGATTTGACACTAAAATAATATTATTTGTAATTAAAATTAATTATACTTTAAATATTTTCTTAGTAATAATAATAAATATTAATGAAAAAATTATTTTTTAACATAACAAGAGAAACCATTTTTTTATTAAATATTTTTTTTACGAAATGAAAAATCAAGTAATTGAAAGTTAGAAAACAATTACCAAATTGGATAAATAAGGTTTTGTAGTAAAAAAAATATAGAATTTTACTATATAAAAATAGTGATGTCCCTAGCATTGGGAGCCCATTAGGTTTTTGGACCTGAAATTTATTTGGGCCTGATCAGCTGGAGACCCGTTAATAGTCTAACATAAGTTGTCAGGACGGATGCCGGGCTGGGCTCCACAAGCACATCCTCCGAGCCGAGTTGACACCGTGCACTGTAACCTCTGGCCATCTGCCGTGGCCTTTCTCGCTCAAACAGAGCCCTATTACTCGCGCTTCATGGTCATGGGTCCTCGGGGCGCCCAACGAGCTGAGACCAAGGTGAACCTCAAGAGGCCGGGGTGGAGAGCAGCTGGCCAGGACAGCCGAGCTAAGCCGAAGTGGTTCGGGACACACTTATGGTAGTCCCGTGTACCAGGATTGGAGCTACGGGAGTCGGACACCTATTAAAGCAAAGACTAGGCCCACTAACCGATCAAAGGATGGTCAAGTACCTTGAGTACGAAAAGCATATCCCCGGATGCAGACAGAGTCGTAAAAGTAGGGAAAGTTGTACGAAGTAGGTAACAGTTGTAGGTGGTCCCCAGTCTGTGGTTCTCCCCGCGGCATCAGACATTGTCTCCAAAACCCCAGGCAAGGCGGGACCAAGTCTCCAAAACCCCAGGCAAGGCGGGACCACTGTCTCCCCCATTCCATTATAAAGATCAGGATTGCCAACAAGAGGAGGCTCTCTCGAAAAAAAGAAAAAAAAAACAGATCTCTTCGCACCAGTTTGATCACCAGAGGGATTCTTGACCGGTAAGCCTTTCTCGGGCTCTGGTATAACCTTTGGTTTTGTGAAATAGCTCATCCCTTTCCCCATATAAATTTATTGTTACAAAAGTGAACCAAAAAACAAGGTAACAATTGGCTCCGTCAATGGGAAAGGTGAGCAAAGGGCATTGATATAATGTTGAGAACAAGGAGAACCGATGCGGAGGAAAACCGAGAACATCACGCCTCCACCAATGGAGAAGAGCAGCCACTATCCGGGGTCAACATGATAGTGGGAGCTTTAACATTGGAACAACTCACCCGATTATGCAGTTATGGTGGAACGGACCATGAGGAGAAAGGAAGGTCCGTCCGAGGGCGTGCTTGGGGAAAGCTACCAGCAGGTGAAGGAGCCCAAACAGGGGGCAACTTCTCGTCCTAAAGTGGCTGTCGTCCCGGATATAGAGGGCCAGGTGGAGGAGCTGAAGGACGAGGTCCAGAGGATGAAGAAGGGAATGAGGGGTGCTTGTGTCCGGAAGGGAACCCCTTTCTCAGGTGAGATAGTAAATGAGGAACTCCCAAGTAATTTCCGACCTCCTAATGCTGGGGAGTATGATGGGAGTACGGACCCGGAAGAACATCTGGGTAGGTTTGAAAACGCAGCCATGCTACATTGTTACTCAGACCGCCTAAAGTGCAAAGTGTTCCTGACCACCTTGGTGAGGTCGGCCCAGAAGTGGTTCAACCAGCTGGAGCCAGGGTCCATTACTTCCTTCGAGGGATTTAGCTCCGCGTTCTTACACCAATATGCCAGCAGCAAGCGATATAAGAAGACATCTCTGAGCCTATTCAAAATGAGGCAAGCCGAGGACGAGCCGCTTCGGGAATATATCAAAAACTTCAACACCGCGATACTCTAAATACCGACCTGCCCGGCGGAAATTCTGATCAGCGCCTTCACCCAAGGCCTGCGAGGAGAAGACTTCTTCCAATCCTTGGTAAAAAAACCTCCTGTTACATATGATGATCTACTCACCAGAGCATAAAAGTACATTAACGTGGAAGAAGCCCATAAACTGAGAAGGAAGGAAGTCCGGAAGACTGGGGAGAGACGACCCAGCCAGGTTGAAAAACGGCCCGTGGAAGGGGCGCAACTCGGCCGATTTTCCAAGTACGCCGTTGAAAGTCTCCAAGGAAGAGGCCGTCCGCATATGTAAAGACAAACAGATCTTGCAAAAGCCAGCACAAACCAGTGTGGAGCCCAGAAGGGAAGTCTCGGAGAAATACTGCAACTTCCACCAAGCGACCGGGCACACTACTCAGGAATGCCATCGTCTGGATCAAGAGCTCGAGAAGGCGATACAGAGCAGTTCCCAGTTCAAGCAGTTGTTGTCCCGACCAAGTCCACCAGGGGATAATCACCCTCGTGGGAGAGGTCGAGGTCCGTCATGGATAAGAGGGAGAGGGGGACGAACTAACTTTCGGCCTCCGGTTCGGGGTAGAGGACGCGGTCGAGGACCCCCGAGGAATCCAAGTGACACCAACCAACCCCGAGTTAATTCACCAACTCGGGGCGTCATCAACATGATCTCGGGCGCCACGACTGATGGGGATTCTAACAGAGCCAGGAAGGCGGCTAGCAGGAGAGAAACCCTGAGTGTAGGAGGGGTTTGCGGTGCCGAGGAGGGGGTGGTGATCAGTTTCGGACCACGAGACCTGGAAAATGTATGCGCACCCCATAACGATGCCCTGGTCATACGAGCGAATGTTGCTAGTTACGAAGTCGGGAGGGTGTTTGTAGACACCGGAAGTTCGGTGAATGTGTTGTTTGACGAAGCCTTCCGGCAGATGGACTTGGGGGGATATCACCTCGAGCCAATCAACACCCCCCTATTTGGCTTCGCTGGGCACACCGTATTCCCCTTCGGTCAGATTTTCCTGCCCCTTTCCTTGGGATCTAACAAGGATAGGAAGACGAGGTTGATCACATTCACTGTTGTGGCGGCCTCCTATTCTTTGTGATGCCCGGGGATTAATGGTGTTAATCCCGGTGTGGTGATAATCCTTAATGGATTTTATTGTGGCAATTATGGATTAATTGCGGTTTTGGGACTCCCGAGGATTTTAAATTCGGTTTTTGGAGTCGTTGGATCCAAGAGATGAGATTGTATTCTTATCGTGGTGATAACCTTGGAATTTGGTTTTTGGTGGAATCTGGGGTCCGGAGTACTTTGTGCGGGGGCTGGTAATGGAATTAGAGTTGGAGAGATGATTTTTTAAAACAAATGATTTTTAATGAATCATGATGTAGTTGCGGAGGTATTGGTATTTTGGAGCCTTGGTGCTATATATACCAAATGAACTCGGTATTCCGTCATCATACGGAATCTCTTCCCTCTCTCCTCTCCCTCACGCCTCTCTCCCTCACCCCAAACCCTTCCCCTCTTTTCCTCTTGGGAACAAATCGATGGGGGGCTCGTCTTGGGAGCCCAATTTCTTGAAGAAAGCTGGTAATCTTCTTCTCCTCACCTTTAGCTTTGATTTGATTGTAGTTTTGTGCTAAATGGTTGAGTTTTGGGTTGGATTTGAGTTTTGGGGGTTTTGGTTAAAAATCTAAAATGTTGTTTTTAGAGTTTTTATTGAGTTTATTTGGTGTTGAGGAAGTTAGGGGTGTTGGTTTTGAGTTTGGGTGTCAAAAACACCATAGAAGCTCGAGTTTTTCGGAAAATCGCAGGTCGCGATCGATCGCCGAGGAGCGCCGATCGATCGCGACGAGCAGCTGGAAATTTGTGGAAGATAAACAGTGTGGCGATCGATCGTGACTTCTTGGCGATCGATCGCGAGGTGTTTGGCGATCGATCGCGAGCTAGTTCTGCCCGGCAGTAAGGAACGACGATCGATCGCGCGTAAATGTCGATCGATATTGGCTTGCTGAATAGTGATTTTTCACTATTTGTTTTAAAACTTGGAATTTTTGACTCGGGGTTTAAATAGCCGGTTTCCGGGGCACTGTCTACATTCCAATGGGAATGCTATACTTTTAAAATGGTTTGGCTGGAGCCAAAGCTTAATAAAACGGGATTCTCGGTTGAGTTTTTGGCTATCTTTTAAACTTATAAAATGGAATATTTTGGGTATTATGCATGCTTAGCCGGGGGGCTTTTTTATTTTGGTAATCGTCATGAATAGACGATAGGTTTGGAAGTTGTGAACGTGCTTGGGCACGTGATTGCATGCCTATGTTTAATTGAGAGTTATTTGCATGTTAGCACTTAACTCATCGGGTCGTGGAACTCAAGCAAGGTTGGACTCGAGCTACGGAATTATAAGGTACGTATGACGTACGAGCATATCTTTAACATATTATTTGCAATTGTGGTGCATGATATAATATAATTGCGTCGAATTGATGGATAACGGAAATGGAATACAGTTACATAAAAAATTGGTCGATAATATGAATTGTATGGTGCCGCTATGGAGCGAGCGATATTTTGGATGTTGTCGTCATTGAGCGAACATAAGATATGAATGTCGCTGCTATTGAGGGAGCGATGAATAGGAACCATTGTTTAGATATCTGGATTATCTATGATTACTGGATGATGAACTAATGTGATTGATATTGGAACTTGGAAATGATTAGTTAATCAATGTGATGATTAACTGGCTATTAGGGATTTGATGATTTTGGTTATTTTGAGAACAGAGACATTACAGGGGATCCCGGATGAGGATGATGCCATCTAGGGAGTATCTTTTGTATTTCATAGCATTTACATTTTTGTAAATTATGAATTATGTTATTGTGATTATTGGTTTGGTGGTATTGGTATGCTTACCCCGTGTGGGGGATGTCTTTGTTGGGACAGGTGAACAGGTTCGTGGTTGGTGGTTGGCTTTGGAGTTGAACTCGAGCTGTGGATTGGTGGTACTTCCAGGGTCGAGGTACCAGAGCTGGGAGTATGGTATTTTATACATTACGTACTCATACGTTTATTTGGTGCTCGCATGTGAGCAGTGTATATGTGTACATGGATTGTATAAAAAGGCAAGTGCCTTTCTCTTTTCATTATTTGGGGTATGCAATTAATTGGGAATTGCTAGATGAATTGAGAATGTAATTAGTGTATTACATGGGTACTTGATATGTTAAATGGTTTTAGTTGGGGAAACTGGAAATGACATGGAATGAAATAAATGAAGAAATTTTATTATTGGTATATTATGCTAAGTTAGCATATGGTTATTTCCCAACATAGATGCTTATATGTACATGATTATGAGATTAATGCCCTTAAGGGCACGAGGGTCCTTACATTAGTGGTATCAGAGAAGTGGTTTGCTCTTTGGGGCTGTTGAGGGCCTGGAACAAGCTGATAGGAATGGGTAGCACATATTTGTGCATGATGGTAGTTAGTGTTGTGTGACACAGCTATTTGCTTATGTACTTTTATGATATGGAATGTGGTATTGCTAACCATGGTGGTTGCAGGATCATATGGAATACGATGAGATGAGATTGATGGGAACGGTTAGCACTTAATATGAAGGTGTTTTAAGAATTTGATGTTGTAGGAAAATCAGGAAATGAGAAACATTATACGCTGTCTAAGGACATAAATGGTGGATAACAGACAGTGGAACATTCGGGTATGATTTCCATATGATTATGAGATTTCAATTGAAATTGAGCATGCATATATATTGCAATTAGAGTCCTGCTACGGGTATATCACCAGCGATGGACCATAATATTTGCCGCTCATATGTCGAAGCGATGGTTAATGCCGATGTCATATCATAGCGAGGGATATTATTGAGCCGCCGATATAACGTAGTAGGATTTGTGGATTGTTGTGTTAACCTTGATGCAGGTGTACGAAAATATCAATGGGATTATGTGGAATGGGCATCACCTCTTGAGTCCAAAGGACAATGTGCACATGTACGGGGTCACCTCTTGCGCCTACGGGGCATGTGGCACGTGCATGGGAGTACCTCTTAGGCCTGCGGAACAAAGTGATGCATTCCTGATTATGCCGCTGTCATGTCGAAGCGATGATGCCGCTGTCGTGTCGAAGCGATGGTAAATGCCACTGTCACGTCAAAGCGATGATGCCGATGTCATGTCGAAGCGATGATACCACCGTCATGTCGAAGCGATGATGCCGCTGTCGTGTCGAAGCGATGATGCATGTCGTTGTCACGTCGAAGCGATGATGCCGCTGTCATGACATAGCGATGTGATCGGGAACAAAGTGCTGCATTTAATGTGAGCCACCTCTTGGGTCCGAAAGGAACAAAGTGCTACATGAATGTGAGTACCTCTTGAGTCCACGATTATACCGCTGATTTTATGGTGATGGTTCTTGCCACCGATTGTATAGCGATGGTTTATGCCGCTGATTATTGGCGATGGTTTATGCCGCCGGGTATTCATAGCGATGGGTTATTCCGCTATTCTGTTGGCGATGGTTCTTTTCGCCGTGTATTTATAGCGATGGTACATTCCGCTAGTTTATTGGCGATGGTTTATGCCGCCAGGTATTATATAGCGACGGGTCATCCGCTACATTTATTGGCGATGGTTCATGCCGCCAGGTGTTATATAGCAACGGGTCATTCCGCTACATTTATTGGCGATGGTTCATGCCGCCATGTATTATATAGCGACAGGTCATTCCGCTACATCTATTGGCGATGGTTCATGCCGCCAGGTATTATATAGCGATGGGTCATTCCGCTACATCTATTGGCGATGGTTCATGCCGCCGGGTATTATATAGCGATGGGTCATTCCGCTACATCTATTGGCGATGGTTCATACCGCCGAATATCTATAGCGATGTTTTATGCCGCTGACTCTATGGCGAGGGATCATGCCGCTGATTTTATAACGATGGGTTTTACTGTTATATACATAACACAGGATTATACCGCCCACGAGCTATGGGTGTTGATTATGTACCACTATTGGACGACGGAGACAGGTATGCCTCTATTTTATTAGCGATGAGTTATGGTATATTGATGTTTAGTTAGCATTATTGTGGATACCATGTATTAACATATACCGTCATGTGTTTGCCGATGAGATTTTGAATGTCAGGTGTTGACATGTACCATCACGAGTTGACGATGTCATTTTGGGATGTCATACGTTGACATATACCGTCACAGAATGACGAGACATAGCGGATGCCTATGTAGACGCGTAGCGTCATTTCGATAAATAATACATTTATGTATATGTATCTAGTCGTATGGTTGGAGTGCCGATGTTGAGCACATGGTAATGTCTGGGTCACTAGTTGATGGGACCATTATGCCTAGCAGGTTTGCTCGATGGATTATTGGATGCATTGTACCGGTGAGTGTACCGCATCATATAATAGAGGTAAATATTTGTCGAATAGTGATACCTTTGGGTATACTTGCTGGAATGGCTAAGGCCAAGTAATTGGTGGTAAGAGTAGTCATTGAGGAAACTACTCGCTGGTCGTTGTGAGGTGTGGTAAACATGGTCACACCCACCCCTGAGGGTGTGGAATAAATCCTACGGAATTTGGATTGCTTTGTAGTTGAGTAAGGACACCGGGATGTCCGTAGTGCTTGGTGTTTTAGAGAAATATTGGGTGATGACCCACTACTCTAAATGAATGTTACGGTATGGTATACCGTGTGGAAATTATACGTTGGTAGGCTTGATATAAGCCTATGGAGGCAGCGATTTTGCTAGCCAGATATCGTGGCAGTGATATAGTGTGCTTGTTGGAGCCATTATACTGCACGTTGGGACTGAGTTTGGTGAATCGTACCGTGATACGATGAGGGTTTATGGTAGACTCTTGTAGTCTCTATGTGGCATGATGATTGAGGCAGGGAGTACCTCACAGGGGCGTTTATACGTCAAATGTTTTGAGGGACTTGTACTTGGACAACTCAGTTTTGTTGGGAGTACCAACATGAGTGTCGACAAGTCATTGTTGATTCTGGTTGAGAATCCTTGCACATGAAATGCAATGGGGGACACAATTGGAATGGTGGGATATAGCTATTGGGGTAACACTACTATATTGATGTTATTTCTTGGAGAAATTTGGATTGTACTGTCATGGAGACAACTGGTATTGGTTGAGGGTTGATTGTGAATCAACCAGTGTAAGCCCTACTAGTGATGACTAGGTGATGGCTTCGTACTTCCGGTGAGACGTTCGAGGAGACGTTTCCGGGGTAATGCTCGAGGTTGTGAAGTACTATGATATTAGTACAGAGCATTGTTAGAATGAGTATACGTTGTGTATACGATTTTTTCGATTTGGTAATAGTGGCTTGATGCACTATTCTGAACCAGTTGCGTATTTTTGGTTCCGAGTTATGTTTGGTATAAATATATCCAGTTTCTGAACGTTGGTTCGAGGTTGGAGGGTCATGAGTTCATGACATTTTCCTTGTGAGGAGGGCGGTATTGATATACCTACCGATTGGGAATCTTTGGAAGATTTAATGAGTCGGGTTGTGTGGTGTTGATGTTGGAATCACACCATTGGTCGTTGGTCTGTCAATCATTATTCTCCGCGAGGTGAGAATAGCTAGGGATTGACAGTTGGTTATGGGACTTTTGGGTATGATCGGAGATACCTGAGTCTATTGCATTGAGTATGCAGGTTGTATTGGTACTTAGGCATGTATGCCGGTGTAGGTATACGAATGCCAGCATTTTCTTGGTACTCGTCGAGCATCGGATTTATATGCTTTGATGAATGAATCTCTGGTGAGAGATTGTGGCACCTTGGGAGTGGTAATCTCAATGACACGATGTATTCTGAAGAATGATCGTGATGTCTGATTGACTCCCTTGAGGAGGGATTGTCGTGTGTTGAGGCCATGGTAAGTCATTTTTGACTAATTTGTTAACGTCCCGTGTTAGGATTGTTGAATCCTAGGGTAAACGAGGGATGATTTGGTATCGGATTTGTTAAGTGTCGTGGTTGACACGTGCGGCGGGAATGCAATTGATTGTTCTTGCATGTCCTTTCGAGGACTTAAGACCTTGTAGAGTCTCGATAGTGTGTTTGGACCAAGATGTGATTTCTTGGAACACACGGATGTAGACATCTTTGGAGATGTGTTTCGTGTTGATTGGGGCCGTGTTGTTGCCCAATCCGTGTGGTAATGTGATGCAACTACTCCTTTGATGTTCATGGATTTGGAAAGCGAAAACCAGGTGTAGTTTAGGTACACTGTAGTGTACCGGTGTTTTCCTTGAAAACGATGTAGATTTAACATCATAGGCTAAATCGTAAAGATATCATCGATGCGATATCTATTTTGGAATCACGAATGATTCGTTTGAATTGCAGTCAGGGTTGGCTGACTACTTTTGAGAGGGTTAGCATTGGGGTATGCTGACGTTCTGTTGCGGTTGTAATGGTTTGGAAGGTTTATCCCATTCCAAGTTTTGGTGCGAGGTCGGTATCCTCGCGGTTTGTGTGTCGTTCATGACATGTTCATGATTCGACGATGTGAATCCGTTTGGATTGTTGTAATCTCGGCAATACGTGGAGTACGCCGTGCGAATTTTGAGGACGAAATTTTATCAGTGGGGGACAATTGTGATGCCCGGGGATTAATGGTGTTAATCCCGGTGTGGTGATAATCCTTAATGAATTTTATAGCGGCAATTATGGATTAATTGAGGTTTTGGGACTCCCGAGGATTTTAAATTCGGTTTTTGAAGTCGTTGGATCCAAGGGATGAGATTGTATTCTTATCGTGGTGATAACCTTGGAATTTGGTTTTTGGTGGAATCTGGGGTCCGGAGTACTTTGTGCTGGGGCTGGTAATGGAATTAGAGTTGGAGAGATGATTTTTGAAAACAAATGATTTTAATGAATCATGATGTAGTTGCGGAGGTATTGGTATTTTGGAGCCTTGGTGCTATATATACCAAATGAACTCGGTATTCCGTCATTATACGAAATCTCTTCCCTCTCTCCTCTCCCTCACGCCTCTCTCCCTCACCCCAAACCCTTCCCCTCTTTTCCTCTTGGGAACAAATCGATGGGGGGCTCGTCTTGGGAGCCCAATTTCTTGAAGAAAGCTGGTAATCTTCTTCTCCTCACCTTTAGCTTTGATTTTATTGTAGTTTTGTGCTAAATGGTTGAGTTTTGGGTTGGATTTGAGTTTTGGGGGTTTTGGTTAAAAATCTAAAATGTTGTTTTTAGAGTTTTTATTGAGTTTATTTGGTGTTGAGGAAGTTAGGGGTGTTGGTTTTGAGTTTGGGTGTCAAAAACACCATAGAAGCTCGAGTTTTTCGGAAAATCGCAGGCCGCGATCGATCGCGACGAGCAGCTTGAAATTTGTGGAAGATAAACAGTGCGGCGATCGATCGTGACTTCTTGGCGATCGATCGCGAGGTGTTTGGCGATCGATCACCAAGACATGGCGATCGATCGCGGGCTAGTTCTGTCCGACAGTAAGGAACGGCGATCGATCGCGCGTAAATGGCGATCGATCGCGGCTTGCTGAATAGTGATTTTTCACTATTTATTTTAAAACTTCAAATTTTTGACTTGGGGTTTAAATAGCCGGTTTCCGGGGCACTATCTACATTCCAATGGGAATGCTATACTTTTAAAATGGTTTGGCTGGAGCCAAAGCTTAATAAAACGGGATTCTCGGTTGAGTTTTTGGCTATTTTTTAAACTTATAAAATGGAATATTTTGGGTATTATGCATGCTTAGCCGGGGGGGCTTTTATTTTGGTAATCATCATGAATGGACGATAGGTTTGGAAGTTGTGAACGTGCTTGGGCACGTGATTGCATGCCTATGTTTAATTGAGAGTTATTTTCATGTTAGCACTTAACTCATCGGGTCGTGGAACTCAGGCAAGGTTGGACTCGAGCTACGGAATTATAAGGTACGTATGACGTACGAGCATATCTTTAACATATTATTGCAATTGTGGTGCATGATATAATATAATTGCGTCGAATTGATGGATAATGGAAATGGAATACAGTTACATAAAAAAATTGGTCGATAATATGAATTGTATGGTGCCGCTATGGAGCGAGCGATATTTTGGATGTTGTCGTCATTGAGCGACATAAGATATGAATGTCGCTGCTATTGAGGGAGCGAGGAATAGGAACCATTGTTTAGATATCTGGAATATCTATGATTACTGGATGATGAACTAATGTGATTGATATTGGAACTTGGAAATGATTAGTTAATCAATGTGATGATTAATTGGCTATTAGGGATTTGATGATTTTGGTTATTTTGAGAATAGGGACATTACAGGGGATCCGGATGAGGATGATGCCATCCAGGGAGTATCTTTTGTATTTCATAGCATTTACATTTTTGTAAATTATGAATTATGTTATTGTGATTATTGGTTTGGTAGTATTTGTATGCTCACCCCGTGTGGAGGCTGTCTCTGTTGGGACAGGTGAACAGGTTTGTGGTTGGCTGTGGAGTTGAACTCGAGCTGTGGATTGGAGGTACTTCCAGGGTCGAGGTACCAGAGCTGGGAGTATGGTATTTTATACATTACGTACTCATACGTTTATTTGGTGCTCGCATGTGAGCAGTGTATATGTGTACATGGATTTTATAAAAAGGCAAGTGCCTTTCTCTTTTCATTATTTGTGGTATGCAATTAATTAGGAAATGCTAGATGAATTGAGAATGTAATTAGTGTATTACAAGGGTACATGATATGTTAAATGGTTTTAGTTGGGGAAACTGGAAATGACATGGAATGAAATAAACGGAGAAATTTTATTATTGGTATATTATGCTAAGTTAGCATATGGTTATTTCCCAACATAGATGCTTATATGTACATGATCTTGAGATTAATGCACTAATTATGGGTTAAGGGCACGGGGGTCCTGACATTCCTACAACATCATTCTGGGGAGGCCAGCTATGAACGAGTTCAGAGCCGTGGCCTCTACCTCAAAAGATCAAGTTCCCTATAGGAAAGAGAGTGGGGGAAGTCAGGGGAGACCAACCTTCATGCAAGAAATGCTACGCTGAAACCATAAGGATAGAGGTGAAAAAATCCAGAAGGGGTGGTGATGAAGGACGAGAGGACAGGGGAGTGCAAATGGTGCAGGAGGTGCAGGCGATGCGGGACGGAGAGGAAGAAATCACATTAGTTTCGGGTCAGCCTGGGAAAACCACAAGAGTGACGTCCGACTTGGACATCGACTTGAAGCAGGATTTGGTGGAATGTCTGTCCAAGCATGCCAGAATATTCGCTTGGTCTCCGACGGAGTTGGCAGGAGTTCTGCCCACAGTAGCCCAGCACAAGTTAAATGTTAATCTGGCGGTCAAAGTAACCAGGCAAAAGAAAAGGCATTTTGGATCAGATAAAGACAGAATTATCCGAGCCGAGGTTCAGACTTTGCTAAAGGTCGGGCAGATACGGGAGGTGCAGTTCCCCACCTGGTTATCTAAAGTGGTTCTGGTTCCAAAGTCGGCGGGAAAATGGAGGATGTGCATTGACTTTCGTGATTTGAACAAAGCTTGTCCCAAGGACTGTTATCCCCTACCATGGATCGACCAGTTGGTAGATTCTACTTCCGGGTACGAGTTATTATGTTTCATGGACGCGTACCAAGGATATCACCAAATCCCTTGGCAAAAGAGGACCAAGATAAAGTAAGTTTTATCACATTAGATGGAATGTTCTGTTATGTGGTCATGCCTTTTGGTCTCAAGAATGCTGGGGCCACATACCAGAGGTTGATGGACAAAGTGTTTGAAAACCAGACGGGGAGGAACATTGAGGTCTGTGTGGATAATATTTTGGTAAAATCTAAGAGCAAAATGGACCTATTGGCCCGATTGGAGGAAACTTTTGGCACGCTGAGTAGGTTTGGTCTGAAACTAAATCCGGCCAAATGCGTATTCGGCGTAAAGAGCGGGAAATTTTTGGGTTTCATGGTAACAAAGCGGGGGATCGAGGTCAACCCAGAAAAGGTCAGAGCAATCCAAGAGATGACCTCACCGCGCAGTATAAAAGATATGCAGAAGTTGACAGGGCGGATTGCGTCCTTGGCTCGCTTCATCTCTAGGTCAGCTCATAGGAGTTACCTCTTTTTCCAAGTACTAAGAAAAGCCAAAAAGTTTGATTGGAGCGACGAGTGCGAGAAAGCTTTCGCTGACTTGAAGAAGCACCTGGCCGAGCTGCCCGTCCTGGTAAAGCCCGAACTCGGTGAAAGATTATGGATTTACCTGTCTGCTACAGAGAGTGTTGTTAGCTCAGTACTGATAAAACAGGATGGTACAGACCAGAAGCCGGTATACTATGTCAGCCATGCACTGCGAGGTGCGAAGCTCAGATATCCAGAGGTTGAAAAGCTGGCATTAGCTTTGGTAATAACCGCAAGAAGGTTGAGACCCTACTTCTTGTCCCACCCCATCTCAGTGCTAACCAACAACCCCATGGGGAGGATCATGACCCAGCCTGACGCATCGGGAAGATTGGTAAAGTGGACAATCGAGCTCAGCGAATACGACGTGACTTATCAACCCCGGTCGTCCATTAAAGCTCAGGCTTTATCGAATTTCCTCGCGGATATGATAGAGGTTGAGACCGAAGTGCCATGAAAAGTATACGTGGACGGAGCAGCAAACAATGAAGACAGTGGAGTGAGGATTGTTCTAATATCCCCTGCGGGGGAAAAATGAAGGTCATTGTCAGATTGGATTTTCGGGCTTCTAACAACGAAGCAGAATACGAGGCCATGCTGATTGGGCTGAGGTTGGCAAAGGAGGTCGGTGCCAACCGGGTGATCCTTCACTCGGACTCACAGCTGGCAACTCAGCAGGTGAAAGGAAACTACGAGGCCAAAAGCGAGAGGATGATAGAATACTTGAAGGCTATACAGGAGATGTCAGAAAGTTTCGTGGAATGGAGCATATTGCATATCCCTAGGGAGGAGAATCACGAAGTTGATGAGCTCTCCAAGTGGTCAACATCCCTAGTTCCTTTGTCAGAGAGGGAGTTTATATTTCAAACTGAGTTGGTTCCATTCACCCAGCCTAGGCCAGAGCCCCCCGAGGTCTTAGGTTGGATGGCCCCGATTTTGAACTACTTAAGAAAGTCCGAGCTACCCGCTAGATAAGAACCAAGCCCGACGATTGAAGAGGCATGCGTTCCGGTTTGTTCTGATAGAGGATGTGTTATACAAGTGGTCGTTCGCCGGACCCCTACTCCGATGTCTGAGCACGGAAGAGGCAGGATATGTGTTAAGGAAAATTCACGAGGGATGTTGTGGAGATGATCTCGGGGGATTGGCTCTGGCCAGAAAGACTCTCCTTGCTGGATACTTCTGGCCAACCCTGGGAAACGATGCGATCAGGACCGTAGTCACTTGTGAAGGTTGTCTGAGGAACAATAAGTTACAGTTAAGGCCGGCAAGGCTCATGAAATCGGTAACATCGGCCTGCCCTTTCGATCAATGGGGTTTGGATATTGTGGGACCTTTCTCGGTGGCCCCAAAGCAAAAGAAATTTATGTTGGTGGCTGTGGATTATTTCTCGAAATGGGTCAAAGCCGAGCCCTTAGCCAAGATTGCAGAAGAAAATGTGTTGGACCCTTAGCCTTGCTAGCACGCCCAAACACAGACCAAGACCGGTCAAAGTCTACCTTCACATGTCTACCCAGGGCATATAGGGGCGGGGTTTACTTAGAATAGGAGAAGACTAAATAAGTAAGATGGAAGTTAACTCAAAACCAACTCTTCTTTCTAGCTTGGTAATCCCTCGGTTACTTTACTTTTTTGCCTGTAGTGGTTACGGCTAGACTACTTTGCTCAGAGAAAAAACTCCTTGCTTCATTTTTGAATGCAGTTCGGGCGGGATCGAACGGGAAACAGGAAAAGAAAGGCTATTCATCTTCCGTTACGGGCTTATGGATCTAGTGGATTGTCCCAGTTTCTATGGAAGAACATAGTTTGACGTTTTGGGGTACCCAGGAAATTGATATCAGACAATGGAAGGCAGTTCCAGGGGCAGAAGTTAATGGCTTGGTGCAAGGAAATGAAGATCGAGCAGGCCTTTACATCGGTAGGTTATCCACAAAGTAATGGGCAGACAGAGGTCACCAACAGATCGATTGTGCAAGCATTAAAGGCAAGACTGTACGGGGTTGGCAAGGATTGGGTGGACGAGTTACCAAGTGTGTTGTGGGCTTACAGAACTACAGCTCGCATCCCAACAGGAGAGACACCTTTCAGCATGGTATATGGAACGGAGGCCGTGCTCCCAGCTGAGGTCGGAAAATCGTCCGCCGGGGTCCAAGCATATATTGACAACAATGAAGAACGTCGGGCTATGGATTTGGATCCGATCTATGAGAAAAGGGAAATGGCTGCGATAAGAATGGAGGCTTACCGTAGTAAGATAGTCAATGCCTACAACAAACTGGTGATACCCCAGAATTTTCAAGTGGGGGACCTCGTCCTCAAAAAGGTTAACCCAGCAGGTAAGGTGAGAAAGCTGGATCCCCGATGGGAGGGGCCATACAAGATAGTCCAAAGACTGAGTTCCGGATCATATTACTTGGAGGAGGGCGAAGGCCGACGCCTAAAATGGCCTTGGAATGCATATCACCTCAGAAAGTATTATTCCTAGGCGTTTTACTATTGCTATTTCAATTCGATGTATGAACACTACTTTTATTTAGCGAATTTTTCCTTTAATCCCATCTCACTAAAGCCCAGGTGTATGAGGCCCTGTCACAATTAAAAAGTGCGGGTCAGCCCTGTCACTAAAGCCCATGTGTATGAGGCCCTGACACAAATAAAATGTGCAGGTCAGCCCTGTCACTAAAGCCCAGGTGTGTGAGGCCCTGGCACAAATAAAAAGCACAAGTCCACCCTGCTTGCTAAAGCCCAGGTGTATGAGGCCCTGGCACAAATAAAAAGCACAGGTCCAACCTGTCACTAAAGCCCAGGTGTATGAGGCTCTGGCACAAATAAAAAGCACAGGCCCGCCATGCTTGCTAAAGCCCAGGTGTATGAGGTCCTGGCACAAATAAAAAGCACAGGTCCACCCTGCTTGCTAAAGCCCAGGTGTATGAGGCCCTGACACAAATAAAAAGTGCAGGTCAGCCATGTCGCTAAAGCCCAGGTGTATGAGGCCCTGGCACAAATAAAAAGTGCGGGTCAGCCCTGTCACTAAAGCCCAGGTGTATGAGGCCCTGACACAAATTAAAAGCACAGGTCCGCCCTGCTTGCTAAAGCTCAGGTGTATGAGGCCCTGTCACAAATAAAAAGTGCAGGTCAGCCTTGTCACTAAAGCTCAGGTGTATGAGGCCCTGGCACAAATAAAAAGCACGGGTCAGCCCTGTCACTAAAGCCCAGGTGTATGAGGCCCTGGCACAAATTAAAAGTGCAGGTCAGCCCTATCACTTAAGCTCAGGTGTATGAGGCCTTGGCACAACTTTATTGCATAGCCCGCACCAGGGTTCAGACCAGACGAGAATCAGGCGCTCACTTATTCACGAGCTCGTATCGTTAGAAGCGTTATCCGCTTGGTTTATTATCTTTGGAGTTCGTACATGTCAGCCCTGTGCTATATTTAATTCTATGAATATGATTATTTTAAGTTATCATTGCAGGATAATCTAATTAAAACCACGGATTAGCCATACCACTAAAACACGAATAACGGACAGGGCGCATAAAATAAAAAGTGGTCAGGACGGGCGTAAATTTGTAATCATTTAAGTCTTAGCCAATTACTAACTTGCGAGTAATTGAATTGGTTATTGTGAAAAAGATAGATGTCAAGTAATTGGTCTAAGCACGTACAGGAGATCACACTGGGTAGACAACAATCAACAATCAAAATAACTTTCTTACAAGGGAATGCGTCCAAAACATAATACATGTACCAAAGAAATAAAAATAAATACATGGAGGGTTAAAAACAAGTCGGGCTAGTCGACGAAGTCGGGAGATGTTTGCAATAATTGCGTTGAGGTTCAGGAAGTCATCAGGGTTCTAGTCGTTAGGCGGGAAGCCCTTTGCCTGGAATTGGCCCTTGCATCCCTCGACTCCGAGGTCCAAAAACTTGAAAGCCTTGGAGGCCAGCATACGCGTGAATTCTTCGGACTTGATGATGGCCTCCCTCCGGGCTGGTTCGCCGCCACATAGGAGGCCAACTCAGACTTGACCCTCCCCATCTCGGCCAAGGCATCCGACAGGTCCTGCTCCTTTCCGACCAGGGCACCACGAAGCTGTTTGATGACAGCTTGGAGTCGAGTCACCGAAGCCCGGTGAGATTCCAGTTCTGTAGCATCCGCCTCGGACTTAGCCGTAGCATTCTCAGCCTCTGATTTGGCTTCCCGCACAGCCTTCCTGGCATCTCTGGCTGACTGGCCGTAGCTTGCACCCCGCCGAATGCTCTCACACATCATCACCAGACCCTAAAAAGAAAAAAACAACAAGAGGGTTCAGTTCAATATCTACCAAGGAAAATCCTGGCAACCTTAAAAGTACTCACCGATAAGGCCAGATACCCCTTCCTCAGCCAGGGGTTTCCACCTCAGCTCTGCCAGAACTTGCTGATCGGCGATGGAGGTCAAACACTCCACGATTTGAGCAGGGAGGCCCGAAGGGGCAGAATTTATCAAGCTGACCTCGCGAGTATAACCCATTGGCACACCGGGTGAACCCGGGTCGGTGGGAGCAACAGACTGATGGCTCGGAGGGGAAGCGGGTGGGGTATCGATCTCATGAATGACAGGGGAAGTAGCCACTTCTTCCCAGATCGAGATCCCCGCTGCGCTCCTCCCTACTCCTTTCAGCGCGGGGTGGACTGGCCCCCGGGGAGGGCTGGGGTGGAATGATGACTGGGGCGGTAGGGGGCTGGCTCGAAGGGCCTGCCCCAGCCACCCCCTTACTCGCTTTCTTCTGGGACGCCATGGTGGACAGCAGCTGCTGAAGAGATATGTTATCTGCGAAAGAAAGAGCTCAGATCAGATGCATGATCAGAATCTATAAATATGGGTAAGGGGCCAGATAGGAAGAACGTACCACCAGGGACGTCTAGATATGAGCTCAGCCCAAAACGCCTGAGTACTTCCTCCCTGATCAGGGCAGCCGAATCGAAACGTCGAGCCCCAATGGTCGAAATAACCGTTTGGAAGAACACATCTTCTTTATATTTTCTGGGTAAGGATCGTGGGGTCGGTAAAGAATCTCGCCAGGCCATCGGACAGGCCCAGCGTCGAGGTGGTTTAACAAAAAAATAGGTCTGTTTCCATCCTTACGGGAGTTCGGGATGTTATTTAAGAACTTATAAAAATGTCCGGGCACCAAAGTAAAACACCCCAAGAGACTGTGTTTTCTTGAACTGGAAAAAATAATGAAGAAGTGTAGGGGAGAAAGGGAGCTCCAGGGATCGAAAGAGGGAGGTGGCAAAGACCAGGCTCTGATAAGAGTTAGGAGTAAGTTGGCTCAGAGAGACGCAGTGGAAATGGGAGAACTCTTGGTAAGAAAGGGGGATGGGAAAGCGAAGCCCGCTCTTAAGCTGCTCGATGAAGAAGGAAAAGTACCCGGGCGGGGGAGATGCAGACGCTCACCAGCCCTAGGAACCCGGACGTCATGGTCCGACGGGATAAACCCCCGAGTCAAGAATCTCGTACCAAAGAAGTCCAGTCTTGGCCAGACTCCTCGGGTCGAAAACCCCAACTATGGGAAGAGAGGGATCAAATATTTTAGGAGGGACTTGTCGGAGGGGTGCCACCTCGGGAATGTTTCCCTCGGCAGCATCCGACCTCCGACCCGATGGGCTGGGTAGCTCAGACACCTCGGCGTCCCCGTCCTCCCCACAAAAGAGAGCTCCAGAGGTGGAGGATGTTGAGTGTGACATTAAAAGGAACAGAAAAAGGCAGAGCTGACTTACAGGATTTGGGAGAGACGATCGATCCAACATAGAGCACGAGCAAATGAAAGTGACAAGGAGCCTCTATTTATAGGGGATAAGGTGGGTGGGCCGAGAAACCAGGCCCAGACCAACAGTGCGGATTAAGGAATCTGAACGGTCGGAGCACCAGATATGGGCACGTGGCCAGACAGCTCATCCTAGGGTTTGATGCAAGACAGCTATTACCCAGGGGCCATGAGTTGTCCAATCAAAGGACCAAGGTGTCAGGAGTGAATAAAGTTTGTCATAAACCCATTAGTCGAGACAGCGCTACTCTAGCTCGACTAAGGGAGGGATACTGATGATATCCATAGCACTGGGGGTCCAGTAGGTTTTTGGACCTGAACTTTATTTGGGCCCGATCAGCTGGAGGTTCGTTACTAGTCTAACATAAGAAGTTGTCAGGACGGACGCCGGGCTGGGTTTCACAAGCTCGTCCTCTGAGCCGAGTTGACGCCGTGCACTATCACCTCTGGCCATCTGTCGTGGCCTTTCTCGCTCAAACAGAGCCCTATTACTCGCGCTCCATGGTCATGGGTCCTCGGGGCGCCCAACGAGCTGAGACCAAGGTGTACCTCAAGAGGTCGGGTGGAGAGCAGCTGGCCATGACAGCCGAGCTGAGGCCGAAATGGTCCCGGACATACTTATGGTAGTCCCGTGTACCAGGACTGGAGCTACGGTAGTCGGACACCTATTAAAGCAAAGGCTAGGCCAACTAACCAATCAAAAGATGGTCAAGTACCTTGAGTACGAAAAGCATATCCCCGGATGCAGACAGAGCCGTAAAAGTTGGGAAAGTCGTACGAAGTAGGTAACAGTTGTAGGTGGTCCCCAGTCTGTGGTTCTCCCCCAGGCATCAGATATTGTCTCCAAAACCCCAGGCAAGGCGGGACCACTATCTCCTCCCTTCCCCTATAAAGATCAGGATTGCGAGCAAGAGGAGGCTCTCTCGAAAAAAAGGAAAAAAAAACAGATCTCTTCGCAACAGTTTGATCACCGGAGGGATTCTTGACCGGTAAGCCTTTCTCGCGCTCCGGTATAACCTTTGGTTTTACGAAATAGCTCATCCCTTTTCCCATATAAATTTATTGTTACAAAAGCGAACCAAAAAACTAGATAACAAATAGTTTTAATTGGTTTTAAATAAATTTTCTAAAAATATATGATAAAGTGACTTTTTGTAATTTCCAAATCCAAATCCAAGCATTTTTGATAGGATTTGTATAAGTGTAATCAAATCCACAAAATCCCATTAAATCCAAATCCCCTTTCAAAATTATATCTTGCCAAACTCTAAAATGATATTTACAAATCCAAATACTCCCCGGATCTCCCAAATCCAGCTTGCCAAACACACTGTTAAGAACAAAAAAGATTTCATTGGTTTTTACATCATTAATTATTACTTTACCATATTTATAAAAAAGTAATATGTTAAAAAAATATTTGTCTTAAAAAATAAAAATATTGTATGACGATAAATTATTTTCTCATCAAATTGTAATATGATAATTAATAGTGAATTACATAAATTTCCTTTAGTTTGAACAATTACGAATTCTATCAATCTATAGTTTAAACAATAATATTTATCTTCCTGCTATATATTTTTATATCAAATCATAAGGGAGTTAGCTGTAATTTTTCATCTATCCGTTATAAACTAGAGTAAGTGAATTCGTAATACGACTAGTCATTCTATAGGGGTCAACTCGTTATTGTTCAAATATATCAAAAATTGTAATGAATTTATTACATATGGGAAACAACTTTATTTTTTAATTTTTTTCTAATTATAAATTAACAATACAACCAGATTGAATTTGGTTCATAATGAAGTTTTTAAAATAAATCTAATTCAATAAAAATATCGCATTTTGTTCAAAACAAAAACCAACAGAGTACACTAGATCACTAATGTATATGATGTTATTATCATAATATTTTATGTTGATGTCAGAATAATTTTCACGTGATAATAGTATATTTTCATGTGATAGTAGCATAAAATACTCTGATAAATATGCATAGTATATATGGCTAGGGGTATAAACGAACCGAATCGAGTCGAATATACAGAATATTTTAAGGTTCGAATTCAGCTCGAAATAGTTATATTCGAGTTCGAGTTCGATTCGAAGTTCGAATAGTTTCAAAAATTTGGTTCGAGTTCGACTCGAATCAAAGTTCGAGTTCGACTCGAAAATGTTCGAACATGTTCGTGAGCTATTCGAATTATTGCTCGAAAATAAATACCCGAAAGGTTCGAAATATATTTATTTAATATATAATTATATATATTAATAAAATTTAAAGTTCGCGAGCGGCTCGCGAACTATCGGACAAAGTAATTTGGGCTCGAGAATTTTGAATTCGAATCAAATATTTATCGAGCAGGCTCGAAAAGTTCGTGAACATGTTTGATTCGTTTACACCCATATATATGGCTAATGCATTTATTTTAAAGATTAAAATAATAAATATATCAAAATCAAAATTGATAAAAACAGACACCGCTCCATTTCCAAACCCTAAAAACCCTGAGCTCAAGCTTCTCTCTCGTGTTCGCCGACAACTAAAATGGGGGACAAAAAGAGGCTGATAGCGCTAGGATTTGAGGGCTCAGCTAATAAAATTGCGGTGGGAGCGGTGACGCTGGACGGCAGCATTCTGTCAAATTCACGCCACACTTACATCACTCCGCCGGGGCAAGGTTTTCTCCCTAGAGAAACCGCCCAGCACCATCTTCAGCACGTGCTTCCGCTTGTTAAATTGGCTTTGAAGGAGGCTCAGATTACGCCCGATGACATTGACTGCCTCTGCTACACCAAAGGCCCTGGCATGGGAGCCCCACTCCAGGTACTGAAATAGTGGAATCAGTAAATTTTGGTTGGCTTGAACTTGTAGATTTGGTTTTTGTGAAGATACAACTATGTTCATGGTTTGAATTTGGATGAAAATTTTATGGTTTGTGACTTGTGACCTAAAGCTGTGGTCTTGGGGTTGTGTCTTGCCGTGGTGAAATGCCACCGAAATGGTTTCACCAGTTTCCATTAAGTTATTTTCTATTATTGTAAACCAACCTACGGGTGGCTTATTGAAATGTGTGTAGCTATCTTTTGAATTTTCAAGATTTCGTGAAGAGGGAAAATTGTTAGTTAAATGCTGAAATACCGTTTTTTTTAATCTTGGCTGTACATTGTGCTATTGAAGTTGCACCATATCGCGGTGCAAAAATGGAACCTTTTTCTATGCATATCATCGTCCAGTGTGAAACAAAGAAAGCAACGGGGAAATGTTTACGTTTGATTTCACAGAAGTTAAGATGTGCTTTGACCAGATAAAAAGGAAAAAGATACTGACATGTGATTTTCTTTTATCCTTCTTGAGAAACATCATTTGATATTTTTCATACAGAAAAGTATAACTGTAATTCGAATTTCTGATGTACATTTAACTTTTGTTAAAAGTCAGCCTTTTTTAAAGGAGATTTGGAATGTTGTGAGCTCCTGAAAAGAGATTAATAAAGTTGTTAATTAAATTGAATTTCCTGTCTACGACCAAATAGTTGATAATATGGTGTACATTTTTAGTGATAATTTTTTAAGATATGTTTTGTTTAGAGTTTTGCAGTAGCAATACATCATATGTATGTATGCTTAGGGGTTTATATGATGACAAAAAAGGATATGTGCCTTGCTGAAAAGCTTTGTATCCTGTCCGATAGTAACTGTAAATATGATATGGAAATATGAAATTTTATGATTGCAGGTGTAACTGTTTGTACTCATGTTCGTTAAACTTCTATATGTCGATAGTATTGGCCAGTTTTTGAGTTTATGATGAGTATGAAGAGAAATTACTAAGTGTTGCATTGCAGGTCTCAGCCGTGGTGGTTCGCATCCTATCACAGATTTGGAAGAAACCAATTGTTGGAGTTAATCACTGTGTAGCACATATTGAAATGGGGAGGATAGTGACCGGGGCTGATGACCCAGTTGTGTTATATGTGAGTGGGGGAAACACTCAGGTTATTGCATATAGTGAGGGAAGGTACCGAATTTTTGGAGAGACAATAGATATTGCTGTTGGAAATTGCTTGGACAGATTTTCTAGGGTTCTCAAGCTCTCAAATGATCCTAGTCCTGGGTACAACATAGAGCAGGTGTATCTTTATTTACAATTAAAAGTTGGTTATTGCAGCAAATGGGCATTGCGGTGTTTACTTTTTTGAAATTTCTTGGTTAATAGATTGCAGTCATACTTTTGCTTAATTGGTATAGATGTTTCTGCATTTGGATTGACATTGTTAAGAAGAAATAGGTTGCTCAATATCACTAACAATGTCACAACAATGATTGATTACGATAAGATGATGAGCTGTATGATATGACTTGATTGACTTCAGCACTGTGCCTCTCAATGATCAAATATTGCATAAAAAATATGTATTTCTTCCTGTTGATGCTGACAAGATGATGGTGAATTTGTTATGCTTATGCAAGTATCTTGTAGAAGATAAGTCTCTAGATTAATGGAAGCTACTCATTGCGGTGAATGTGCCATGGAGTAATATGAGGAAGATGATTTGTTAGTTTCCACAATTAAACACAATTTTTCGATGAATGCAATTATATTTGATATGTCGAACAATGTTTATCGATACTATACTAGGTTCATTGTACTGGATTGTGTAACGTATGGTCTTCAGTAAGATAATTGTGATTAAATGCACCATATTGAATTCAGAGGAGCTGGGCTTTCTTATTAGAATAGCCTGGCCTCCTATCATGGTTAAGCATGTTTTGAATTTTTGTGTGGCAGAGAATTAATTAAGTTTCCTGTTCATGTATTCTGAATAACGATCTTTGTTTGTTTTTCCAAAGGGTCAATCTTGCATATGATTTAATTAAGTGAACACTAGCCTCTTTTGAGAATTTTGATATTCCCTACGCCTTGTAGATAATCGGCTCATGATTAAGCTGAAATCTTAATATAAGAATGATTCCCAAAGAGAAATTGGATAGTTAATATATTTGTTCCGATTGTCTAGACAGTCTCAGTACTATGAGTTTCATAGTATAGTTGTCTACACTTTGATTATTGCATGTGACAAGAAATTACTTGTGGGTGGGCTGATTTACGTGACATCTTCTCAGCTTGCAAAGAAAGGAGAAAAATTTATAGATCTTCCATATGTTGTAAAAGGAATGGATGTTTCTTTTAGTGGGATATTGAGTTATATTGAAGCCACCGCTGAAGAGAAGCTTAAAGATAACGAATGCACCCCTGCAGATTTGTGTTATTCCCTACAGGTAGTTATACTTTTTCTGGTTCCTAAACCTATGTTTTCTCATGTCAAAAAAGGTGGAGGCTGACAGTTTTGTAATATCTTGAAATTCTAGGAAGTTTTGTTTGCAATGCTTGTGGAGATTACTGAGCGAGCAATGGCACATTGTGACAAGAAGGATGTACTAATTGTTGGTGGAGTGGGATGTAACGAGCGATTACAAGATATGATGAGAATTATGTGCTCGGAGAGAGGTGGGAAGTTATATGCAACTGACGACCGGTATTGTATTGACAATGGGGCAATGATTGCTTACACTGGTCTCCTTGAATATGCTCATGGCGTAACGACTCCACTAGAAGAATCAACGTTTACGCAGAGGTTCAGAACTGATGATGTATTGGCAATCTGGAGAGGGAGGGAATGTTCCAAGGTAAATGGCCATGAAGTCGGAAGCATCTGAAAAGGTAATGTTCATATTCATTGTGGTCATCCGTTTACTTATATGACTCTCATCTTCAAAGGCATCCCCCCAGTATCCTGGGTCATAATACCGATTATCTTAAGCACTCGCACTCAGTCTGAACTTCCAATCCATACTCAAAGAAAGCTCATATATTATATTTTGTATTGAAATTATTTCGATACATCCTTTGTTTTTCCTTTTCAGGACAATTTTGGAGATGCTTTTATGTATGAATCACAGAAAACAATCGGCATTCTTCGACATCATCCCCGTGAAGGTGCTGATTGTCATGTATTACTATGTATTTGCTGAATATCCCTTATTTTATTTTTATTTAATTAAGATGGGAATATACAAATCACTTATTTATATTTATTTATATGATGTGAAATGGTACCTATTTATTTTCCTGCCATTGGAGTGCATCAAACACTTTAGACGTATCTTTTTGGTTGTTGATTAGGATAAGGGAGTATAATTCCAATGTGACACATGGGTTGTTCTACCCTGCAGTCCAACGGCCACAATCTACCTTTAGGCATTGCCCTAAGGGTAGGATCGAACAAGCCGTGATATATTAAACCTGATTGCAGTCCAACGGCCTAAATCTATCCTTAGGCATTGCCTTAAGGGTAGGTCGAACAACCCGTGATATATTAACACTGACTACAGTCCAACGGCTCCAATCTACCCTTAGGCATTGCTCTAAGGGTAGGTTCGAACAACTCGTGATACATTTACCATATTTTCTTGAGCTCCTATACACAACGCTTGACGCAAATAAAGTAAACTTACAAGTATACTTCATTATAGCAAATACAACTTCAAAATCTAACAAAAGTGCCCACAATTGGGGAAGCAAATGATGCATTTTGTGATGCGAGAATATCAAGTGAGTAAGAAAGATAGTTGAAAGGGGAAGTACGGGAGTAATCATAGAAGGGGGCTAGTTTATCTTTACGTACAAGTATATCAAAAATCTAAATTTATATATTTTTTAACAAAGCTAAATTCAATTGGCGGTGTGCCCTAAGTCACATAAGTCTGATGCGGGAGCGGATGCCGATGCGTGAGTGCGTCAATTTACAAAAAATTTGAGTGCGGGTGCGCCATAATGCGCCTATTAAAAATTAATAAATAAATAAATATATAACTAAACATACATAATATACATCATATTTAACAAACTCACATCATTATTATATTATTTACAAATTTACAATATGAAGTTCTTAACAACTTTGGTGTTTGCAGCTTTACCATTCTTAAAAAAATATTAAAATTAGATTTTATTGAAGAATCTAACATTTGCAACTTTGCAAAAATGTTATAGCCAGTGACACAACTTAATTTGAATCTTGTATTTGATCGTTCGTCTAGTAAGAGTTCTCCGAAAAATATATTGTAGAAATATAGATGAAGTATTAAAGTTTTGTTTTATTTTAAGATATAAAATAACGAATTTGAAAAATAAAATCAAATTGTTCATATTTATTTCAACATGTTTGGTAATAGTATGAATTTATTAAAATTGACTCATATTATTTCCGGAGACTTATATTATTACTTTATGAAATGACTAATATAAACATTTAAATTAACTCAATAAAAATAAAAGTTTTATTTATAAAGTTCATTCTATTAGTTTTCATGCAAAAAACTAAGATATCAAATTTATTATTATTACTCCGCGAAAATGTTACAAAATCACAGATTTATCATACTTTCTTTTATCACATATTTTAATCTTCAATATGTTATTATGTCTTTTCATGATTCATTATCTATCTATTTACTATATAATATAATTTTCTTACCAACCCGAAATACCTAGAAACCATAAAAATTCATCTAAACCTAAAATCGAATTTTTTTTTATAATTACAAAAAAAAAAAAAAAAATCGGAGAATTAAGGAGGATTAACAAGACTTAGTAACTTAGTGCGCGACTTAGTAAATCTTAATGCGCGAATTAGGAAATCTTAGTGCGCGAATTAGGAAATCTTAGTGCGCGGACTAGAAATTCTTAAAGCGCGAACTAGAAATTCTTAAGTCGCCTTAAAGCGCCGCACGCGCACCGAGTTCGCCAGTTCGCGGCCGGAGCGCCAATGCATGGAGGGGGTAGGAGGATTATGTGACTTAGGGTGTGCCAGCTTGAATAACCTTTAAAATTATAATGATCTTTCCTACCAAATAAAATGATTATGAGTAAAGTACTCATAAATTAACGTACTCGATACTTACAAAAGAGCTATAACATATTGGACTCGAGTTAGGTTTATTTGTGCTTAAATCTTCAACAAATAAAGGGCAGATAACATTTTACATTCTCGTTACAATCCAAAAAATACGAAAGTCACTTTGTTTAAAACCATTTGTTTTTAAAAGTCAGGTATATTTATGGGAAAATTTCAGGCTGCTACCTTTTAGTGAAACATAATCCATCTTAGTCTAGCAATAAAACATTAGTTCATCTAGGTCCATTCCTAGTTGAAATGACATTTATAACCATATGTAGTCCAAATGGTCAACACGGTCCAACCAACTTTTAATTTAATTGCATCATTATCCCTGGAAACTTATTTTAAGAAAAATATACATCTGTATACTATTCATTATCTTCTTCATCATATTATTTTTAAACAGTAGTATTTTATGAACATGAGACCCTCCAGTTTCTGTCATCTCGAGAAGAACTCAAGAGCATACTTTTGCAAATGACTCATGGTTCATATTTAGACTCTTCTACTCACAATTCAAACCCTTATTCGAAGAACATGTTAAAAATAAATAACAGGCACACCATGCTTCCGCATTACAATAAAAATTTGACAAAACAGTATATACATTTTTTACCATAACGGCACCGGGTGAAGTGGGTTGCAAACCCATTAGTCGTAAAATTACTGCCTCCAGACTGTTTTACGGATGGCTCCTCACCATCCAACCTCAGTCCCTAAGGTGAGGTTAGTCTGCAAGTTATCTGACTCCTTCAGAAACCGCACAACTCGGCCTTAATTCATTTCCTACTTTAAGGCGTAAGGTATAACTGGATATAAAAGATTTTAAAGAAATCTGAGAGATAGATGGCAACAGCCTTTATTTTTTTCTGGAAATACTTATAATATCTATTACATTAAAACATCTCCTTTTGGGAGGAGACGGACTTGTTTAGCCTATCATATAGATGAGGCTTGACTTAAGAATACATAAATTGAAATACAAAACAATATTACAAATGCTTACAAAAGAAAGAAAGAAAGAAAGAAATTATTACCAAATTATGAAAGTTGAAAGATTAGAAAACCTGGAGCCTACAATTTTTATTCTTAGAAAACTATGGAGAAGTTTCGATGTCCTTAGCTTTCTGAATGAGTGTCTTTATATAGGCATGAATCCGGACTTCAACTTCGGATTCCAAATCTTGATGATTGTTGAGTGCGCCCGTGAGTACACCTTAACTTTCACGTGATCCGCCATCTTTGTCTGAGTGTGCCTCTCGTGAGTTGTAAGGCCCTCACCGTCTTTAAACTAATTTCATGATAATATAAACATATGTATATTATGATATATAGAGTTTAGTCGGTTAATTACACAAACAATTGTATTATCTCATTACATGACCATTTAACAAGAATTTAAGCAATAATGGTTTAACTGGAGTCATTCTTGCTGAGTTTGGTAACTTGAAAAGCGTAATGGAGATGTATGGAAACTAATTTCATGATCTAGAAGCTTGATTTAGTTTTCTTTCTTGATGAATATACAACTAGAGTAATGCTCAAAACATTCATTTCTTTTCAGTTTCTCTAATCGACTACTCTATCCTCATTGCAGCATAATGGACCCACAATCCTGGCTTTCCTTGCCCAAAAGAGTCCCTACATAACAACCCACAAAATACCATGAACACCATTGTAATACATCACATATCAACAAAATATACTAAACAAATATATAAATACATTAGTTACAAAACTCCATGTATTTCAATCCTATCTTGTGTTCTTCGGGTTGTTCATGTAGCATGCTCAATCATAATATAGTTTCTATAAATTATATGCAATGCATATGGCATGACATGTCAAAACTTCCTCTCAATCATATCTTGATCAACATCTCAAACCCATTTCAATCTCAATCCAGTGATTACAATTTCCTCATCACTTTCCATAGGCTACGTATAATATCATTACTCCTTAAATGAGTAGCACATATATCATTGCTATTACGCTCAACATGATCCCATAGCCAATGTATATTGCATTTTAACTCCATATAAGAGTCTCTGATATTATATTACTGCACGCCTCTCATCAATACACAATCACGCCTCAATGTGTTGGTATTCAGCGAATCAACTTCATACATAATCACAATAATGTATGAATGAAAAAGAGTGTTCGTACGTCCCACGTACCTGATAATATCCAAAATAGATAGAGCTATCATCAGCAATAACTCTTTACCCTGCTCGATGTCATGTGTTATGTGACGACTCTACAGACATATAAGATATTAGTGTCATATCATCAACAATCATAATCACATTTCTTATGAAAATGTATCATATAATACATCTAGGCATGCCATAAATCGAAAATAGCAAAATGTAACAAAATCCAATTTTTTTACACTGCCCGATCGATCGATGATAACGGCCGATCGACCTACAACCTTCCTTGATCGATCGCCCATCTCGCTCGGTTGATTGCCCATGACATAAATTTTTATACACTTCGCTCGATCGATCGACGCAACTTACCGATCGATCGCTCGGGCCTGTAACTCGCATTTCACCATTATTTAACAATCTTCCATCTTCACTAACAAGTATATCATCACATACCTCAAATCATTCAAACATACAACATCAAAACATCATAATCTACCTTTTTCCTTCATATCACAAATTATTTCATCCTTACTCAACTCCAACCAGAATTCACCAAGAACATACACAACATCAAAACAAATAAATTCTCCTCCTTAAACATGTTTTAAGGTATAAATTACTTACCCAAAGCTTTCTTGTAATTTTCTATTAGAATTGATGAAGAATTGGTCCAGAATTTCAGAAATTGAAGAGAAAAGAAGTTTGGGGTTTTGGTTTGATCGTTATCTCATTGAGAAATCAGATTTTGGGAATTTAAAGAATATTATTTGCCATTTAGTCCTTCAGGTCTAATCCCATCCCCCACTTGCAAGTTAATCCTTTTATATTTGGTTCGAAATTGAGTCCTTTCTCTTTTCTTCTTAATAGTTCATCCCCCACATCAATCACTATTATACACCTTCCACATCAAACATCACTTAATATGATGATTAACCATTTCGTATGATAATTAATATCAGATTCAAATGAGATATCACATGAGTGGTCCATTATTTTTGTCCGAGTGCGTTGAACATCTACCATACTATCTTTTAATGGTCAACGCCTTTTCCTTTGTCTGGGAATCTTACATTATTTTTGTGGTCCCCGAGCTTTAGGAAACGGGCTCTCTTGTCAGCAGGTATTTTGTCTTTTCCTGCCTCTGATCTGTCAAGTTTGGATCGGAATCCTTTCCCGAACTCTGGTTCTTTATGCTCCGGGCATGCTTGGCAAATTCGATCTATCCATCGGCCATTGTGTGTCATGTTGCAGAATTGTTGGTAAGTTTCTCTTCCCGTCGGAATCTTATTTTCCCAAAGAATTCTCCTCTTTGTTTCAAAGAATTCTTTGGCAAATCTCGTTGATGTTCCTGTCATGGAATTCAGCATTAAAGTACCGTTGGCTAAATTCCCGAAAGAACTTAAATGAGTATTTGACTTTGTCCCGTTAGACAAACCCAAAGACCCCATGCACGTCTGGTTGAAAGTTGAAAACTTCATCTTCTGTGATAGTGTGATGCCCTGAATAATTTATAATTAATTTTGATCTAATTGTTGTATTGAAATAATATTTCAGGACTTAAATTATTGGGCATTATATTTAGACCCGGGTTGGATAAATATTTCTTGGGTATCGTACTTTGGACCGGAGTTGGGATAAATGATTCCGGGATTGAAGTTACAATTTTAATTAAATTCAAAGAGATTCTTAAATTCTTGGGAATATCATTTTTTATCCGGGATTGGAATAAATAATTCTGAGTTACACTTGTAGTGTAAATTAAATTCAAAAAGGGGTTCTTGCAATAATAATTGGTGAAATATAAATTAAGGGAAACTAATTTATTGAAGATAAGATGATAACTGAAATGTGTAGATTTATTTGAAGGGTTGTCATTTAAATTAGGGCTAAACTAAGACACACACACCAACACCTTCCCACTCCTATACAAAATCGACTCTTTCTCCCCTTTTCCCCATCTCATACGCCGTCGCCTTTCATCCATTCTTGAACCGTGAAATCCACGCGAAGAGCTCAAAGATTTCAACGAATTGTTTAACTCAATTTAACAGGTTGGTGGATGATTTCATCTTGCTTGTGCAATGGTCGATTTCCCCTTGTATTTTGGTTAGGGCTCGACTTTTTCCTGCTGTTTTTGGGGAGATATCCCTGTCGATTTTTCTTTGTGGTTAGTGCTGAAGTTTTCGATTCATGTTTAAGCACTTAATACCTTTATTGGGTTGTGTATTCGATGTGTTATTCATTAATTGAATGGTTGTAAAAATCCCTCCACCTGTAACTCGTTTCTTCCCCTGTTGCTGGACGTTAAAATCGACTTCCATGTCTTGACCAAGCTGTGCATTTGGTTCTGTTTATTGCTTTTGTGTTGAATGAATTGCTAATTCATTTGGTTCTGTATCCCACTGCCGTGTCGATAGAATCACCATTGCTTTTGTTCTTCTTGCTGCTGTATCGATCGGTTTCCCTATGGAATTGTTCTTTCAGGTTATGTGTTGTATTTATGCTAGGGGCAGCTGGTTCGACCTATTTTCCTTCTTGCATTGAAATTCCAACATCGTTTCCCTTTCGTATTCTTGCTAATTCTGGACCTTGTCTAGCGGTTCTTTGTTTTCCATGGCCTTAGTCCACTTCATATTTTTAATTCTATGGCTGCGAGTTTCGGTAATTTTGGTGCGGAAATGGTGTATTAATTGTTTAAATGATAGTTATATGAACTAGCTTTATGATTACACAAAGAGGTTGTATTGATTTCTTTGATTAGGTAGGAGGCTCATTTTATTGAGTTGTGAATTGAGGATATTGAATTGAAGTTGAGAAAAACATATATGATATTAATTGTGTTGTAAATGAGTTAATATTGAGTGGTGATTTTGATATAGATTCTACATGATTCTCCCGATGTCGGGATAGCCTATCATATTGTCGACCATAACGTACGTAGTGACATACGAGCAGGTATACATATTGTAAGTAATTACATATTCGTATATTCATGTATTGTTGAATGTAATGTTGAAACGTAAGAAATGAATGGTGGTTGGGTATGCCATATTTGGTTTGGGGGATACGTAGTCGTACGTGATCCGAATATACGAGAAAAGAAATGAATAGGTGATATATATATGTGGATGAGATATACGT